>VOPJ01010762.1:123428-187902 GCA_014673585.1 Semibalanus balanoides
ACAACAAACCTCTCTTGCATAAATTTTATATGGAACTCTGCAAAAATATTCGTTGGACGAAATGTCCTAATGGACGTATCGTAAGCCGATTTACCCTCCATTCAACCTTGTACCCGTGTTAGAAGGTGTAGCGTTCCCAAGAAGGTCAGCTGGGCGAGGGCTCGCCAAATGCCGACTGACCAGTCGGACCACTATATAAAGCCTGACTGACCGGTGCAGAGGACATCATTCGACTACTGCAGCTCGTAGAACACACACACCCTCACATCCTCCGAAATGAAAGCTGGTGAGTGTTCGTAGAAGCCAGTCTGCATAGTGTCTGGAGTATAGTCTGTGTTGTACCTATCCTGAATGTTCGCTGAATTAAAGTCATGAAAAATAGCATTTTTTGTGATACTCAGGGATAGAGATAATCGTTGATGTATAAGTTATTGATTTTCTTTCCTTAAAATGGCATATGGGTGGTAAACGGTTTGTATGACGTTTGTTAATAAAGGGCACAGCTACCTATTCCGTGACTAGAAACGATATCACTCGGGGCATAACCATATTAACTTCTAGAGTCAAAGACATATTGGTGTGCACAGAAAAAGAAGCATGACTTATAATCATCTGGTATGCAATTGTTAGATGCTTTCGCAAAAGCTCGTTAACAGTATTGGTTAATCATCTTAGCTGTATAACTCAATAATTTTTTTTTCAGATCTTTGTTCGCCGTTCTGGCGTTGCTGCGCTGCCCCGCACATACCCAGCAGCCGTCCTACTCTGCCCCGGCCCCGCCGTCCTACTCTGCCCCTCTCCCCCCAGTACGGACAGAAGGTTCCCCAGATCCTGTCACAGCAGTTTGACCTCCGCGACGACCAGTCCTACGATGCCAGGTATGATGATTCTGTGTGTTTTAGCATTGCAATTCATGTCATTTGTACGATAGCCATCAAGTTTGTTATCTACATCGGCACAACATCACATATTTCACTCAGTGTTTGTACTGTTGTGATTACAATGCTCAATATGAGTACTGCATTTAGGCAAGGCTGTTTCAGCCCCTTGTTGTAGACTATCGCACAAATACAGAACTGCAAATTATTGCAGAGATTGATTTCACTTTTTGTTGTTGTCTGTACTTGCACTGTTTATAATGACATTGCACGCCATATATTGCTATGTTGTGATGCTAAATATCGTTATTCTTTCATCTCCGTAGCTTTGAGTTGGAACGGCATCTCCGCCTCCGAGTCTGCAACCCGTGGCGGCTACGGTGATGAGTCAAGCTTACCGCCGTCCAGGGCCAGTTACAGCACGCGGTGAGGACGGTGTCACTACACGTCTCCTACGTGGCCCGACGCCAACGGCTTCCACGCAGGCTGACCATCTCCGACCCGTGCCCCACGAGTACCCGACCCCGGAGTGTCGGCAGACAGCAGCTACCAGCCGCCCCCGGCTCCATACCAGGCCCCCCCGGCCCAGCCTCATACCAGCAGTACCAGCCCAGCTACCAGTAATGTCAAGACTATTTCCATTGGATTCCCAATTCCAGAAGCCGCCACATCGACTACGCTTATGAAGTCCTTCTGATTTATTGTATACCATTACTGTGTTACGTTTGGTGGTGTTTTTGTCAAGTTTCTCAATAATGCGCAGTATATACATATTGTTGGACTACCTATGAATGAATATCAAGAAATTTTTGACGTTGCTAGCACTCAAAGTTCTTAAAAGCAAGCAAGTTATAAATGGACATTGCCTCGTTCATCACACGATGTCAAAATGCACAATAGGCAGCGCAGGGGTGAACGAAATCGAAGGGTCCATGGAGCTATTAGCCAGGGGCACCAGGTTTTCGACGGGAAGGGGGCACACCGAGGACCCCTTAGCATTGGCTGATTGCCCCCCCAAAAAACACACACAACATGTGATTTTTTAGTTTGCTCATTATTTGTTTGCTTTACTCGCATTGATTCGTCGCCCTGATTAATTTTGTGTAATTCATTTTTTTAATTTTGTTTTGAAAGGCTGTTTCTATTTAATCGATCATGCCACTGCATTGGAAGATTAATTCAAGAATACAGTCTGAAGGATTATTTGCCAAATAACTAACTTATTGGAGACGATGGGCATGTCAGCATGCGGCTCCGACTGTTGGACCGCTGTCCCGGTGTCGGACGAGTGCCCCGGGGGTACGGCTGGTTCTGATTTGAGACCACTCCCACTGCATGTGATGCCTACTGTTCGGCCCATAGGCATTGGCTAAGCCAATGTTTTAAAACTGTGGGAGGACTCGATATTAGCCATGCATAGAGAATAGAGAGCTAAAATTATGAGAAACTTCCCACATGTCGTTGAATTCTCAAAAATAATGATAATGGATGGCCACTATGCCACTTATTCTGGAGAAGGGGAGTAGAAGTTTATTCAGTATTCACCTAATTATGCTAGATTTGCGGAACCATACTAGTACCAGAACCAGGCGAGTGACAAAAGATCATTTGTATTGCCCATTACCCGCATTAGAGATATTTGGGCCCCTTGGCACAAACATCATCCCCCCATGAACGCAGGGCCTCCTACATAGTTTAGCTTCGCTAACACGATCTTAACTTCTCATTCTGGGTCCAGTCACTACAGGCTGAGTAAGAGCCTCCTTAATTTGGTCAGCAACTCCTTCAGACCGACAGAGGATTACGTCCTCTCCTGTCCAAACTATTCTCAACCAAGACACCAACTCTTTACACTAACTCGTACACTAATCCCAGCTTTTGACAGTCTGTCATATAAAGAAAAAGTTTGCACTTCTTTACACGGCTCAAATATCCATACAACTTTACATTATAAACTGGCAAATATTTTTTCAATCTTTCCTTAACCAAACACACCTAATTTACAGTCATCCACCTCTCGGGAGCGCTGGTCCAGCGGCGGCGCACGACAGGCGGGCCCAGCTCACCTAACTCCATAACAGCGGGCTGCCGGCGGCACGTCGGAGGGACGGGTATACCGGCCGCGCCCGGGGTGCTCCCATCGCCAACAGATTTACAGTTTGTCTCCCACTTTGTTCCGCGAAGAGTCTTCATTTAAGCGAATTTCGCTTTGCGCTTATCCCTATTGTGTTGTATTTACTGATGTGTTATATGAAAAATAAAGTACATGATGATGATGAGAGGGCCCAAAAATCAATAAGGCCCTTAGACCGACTGGGGCCAGTAAAACCGCTTCAAACAGAGGTTCTTTTAGGCCAGGCCTGACAAAAGGCCACGCTCAACCTTGGTTGAGGCTCACAAGACCACAAGAGTCCCCTAAGGGCTGAGGTCGAGAGAGGGCCTCGTTCCTGCTTCGACTGAGGGCCCCTCGGCCCTACCTTTTCCCCCCCACCGTCAGAGGAGGGCCCCTTCAGGGCGTTCTCAACCGACTGAGGGCCCCTCAGCCGACCAAGGTCCACCTTAAGCTGAGTCGAGGGCTCACTCAGGTAAGCAGAGAGCCCCTCGCTACTAGAGAGGCCCCTCACCGACATAAGCCCTTAGGCCTGACAAAGCCCCTCGACCGACTGAGATCCTCCCCCTCAGGCCGAACAGAGGACCGTCTAGTGATGAAAGGATTTCCTCAAAAGCTGGGCAATGGACTCCTCAGGCCGACAGAGAGCCCCTTCAGGCTGACCGAGGGCCCTGTCGGGTAGAAAGGGGCCTTCCAGCTGGTTGAGAATTCCTCAGGCCATCAGAGAGCCCCTCATTATCTCATAGAATGGGAGCTGCTACTCTTACGGGAGTTGTTTCACCCTGACTCGGTTCGAGCTTTTCACGATATGCTAGTGAGTTGCTACTAGACTCGATCGTAGACCAATTTGCGAGCATCATGGAAAACCAATATTTTGTTAGTAATTTTGCAGGTACCGGAACTAAAATAATTATGCACATGTACTACTTCGCGGGCTACTACTTCATGAGTGAGAAGTTATGCTATGCGAAAGCTCCCGCACGGTCATCACCCTATAGTGCGTTTCACTGATCTGGTAGGCTGACGAGAAACCTCATGGGTGCTTCACACCCGCTCGGTAATGGATCAAACTTCATTGTGTCCTATGACAGTGCTTGCACTACTATAACGTGTACCAGTATATATTTTCTGATGATGTTTTCTGGTTGTTTTCTGATGTCTTCTTTTGCAGTTTTCAGCCCATGGTGTTACTTTGTGTGCACTACTGCAGCCGCTTAGTATTTAGTGCTACTTGCGTGTGCACTTCTGCCAGTCCTAAGTATTTTGTGTTGCGGTCATTGGGCCTACTGCAGTCTTTAGTCTTTTTGGTGTTACTTTTTTGTGCACTACTGCAGTCATAAGTATATAATGGTGTTACTTTCGTGTGCGCTACTGCAGTCTTGAGTTTTTTATGTTACTGCTGTGCGTGCTACTGCAGTTGAAAGGGGCGTTGTTTTAAGTATGCTTAAAAATAAACAATATCGTGGACAATATTACTTATTTTGAAGCATACTAAAATAACACCTCTTTCAGGTGCCAGTATTACTCCTCGTGTACATGTAAGTACTTTTACACAATGTAAATTAGGCGATGTGACGCAGCCACGTTAGCGCAAACTGCAGCGACAAGGGATTATTCATATTAGGGTGGTGGCTTTAACTTATATGGGACAAATAAATTATATATTTGAAAAATAAATTATATAATAATACATTGGGACGCCATGAATATTATTGATTTTTGGGCAGAAACGCCTAATGGAAAATATAAGTCCCCCATGGAATGTTTAGCTTCGCACTTAATAATACGATGTTATGTCAAATGGCTGATCTTTGCCTCTCCTTTCACAAAGCAAGTAACTATAGTGGTCTAAAACGAGTGTCTCATATATTTGTATTGTGTATTGTACACTGTACCAGACAGGCATGTTCACTATGTACGTCATTGTACCAGACAAACGTGTTTACTGTGTACACACTGTACCAGACAGGCTTGTTCACTGTGTACGTCACTTCACCATGCAGTTGTGTTCAATGTGTAGGTCAGTGTACCAGGCAGGTTTTATTCCTGTGTGCGCACAACACTGCACGAGGCGGCATAGTGCCCAGCCAATCATTTTTTCCCAGCTTCATTGTAGCCTCTGCGCGTCAGGGTAGAGGCAATGATGATCGTCGACCAAACGAGCGAGGAGCTAGAGCTGCTCCTCGTCGTGGGTAGAAACGCTGCTGAACTTCTGGATCAGCGTCACACCGCGCTCGGCGTGGTCGTTTACCAGGTACTGGACCATCTCTGCAACTTTCTTAAATCTTCGCGAGACTTCCACTCCTCTGGCGCAAAATCAAGGAAGCCGCTGGGCAGGTTCAGGCGCTCAAAAATGTAACGAAAAACTGGCTGGCCTACCACCCGCCAGTTGTACGAACTCAACTCATTAAATTTTCTGCACAAAATTCGTTGCACCGGAGAGCCAGTGGCTCTTTCCTCTCAGTCACTCTTTCTCTTCGCCTCTCGAACCACCCGCAGGACGCAATCTAGCTCTCCCGCGCCGCGAAGAACCGAGGCGGGCAGGCGGCGCCTTCTTTTCTGTACGGCGCAACTGTACAACCGCCTCCCGCTGGAGATTCGCGACTCATCCCTGGGAGTTTGTAAGCGCGCAGTATCAGAGCTTTTAATTGTGTGAAGCGAGGATGATGAGTGTATGACTGCGTGTGTGTGTGTGTGTGTGTGTGAGTGTTTTATGGTTTATTTTATATAGCTAGTGTGTTCTTTTATATTCATTTGATCTTATTGTATGTTGTATACCGAGTGTCTTTTTAAAATGTCTATCTGCTTAACCCTGACCCGACACTCGGAATAGCCATTTTACAATGGAGAGTGTTTTAATTGTTTACTACAATACAACACAATACGTGAGTTCGCTGTCGCGCAGTCGGCCACCGTCTTGCCAATGTCAGAAGCGAAGTCAACTTGGGCAAGCGGTATCCGCCTGTCGTCCTCGCTTCCTTCCGCCTCCTTCTCCATGGCCGACATCATTAGTGCCTTCTCGGCAAACGGGACGGCGTGGTCGAAGATAGCGAGGCCGACGTGATCTTCCGAGAGATACCAGAGGTGTTTCTTTATATAGCTTTGTTCCCACCGTATTTCCGATCGCCCGGTTCGGGTAAGTGGTTCGGGTAAGTGGCCAGGGTTATAAGCTCCAGGTCCGGCCAGCCTTCATAAGCTCCAGGTCGCTGTTGGTGGTTGCGGCGGCAAGGGGCGCCGTGAACCAGGCTTTCGGGTACAGCCTTACGGAGAACACGCAGATGTCACGATGGCCAGACTCCTCGCATAACGTGAGCCGGAACTGTCGGCGAAAGAGCCGTATCTTGAAGGAGTAGATGACCTTGGCCATCCGTCGCGCATAATGAATGGGTCCCGGGTACCGGAACTGGAGGTCTACACGGAGCGGCTATCCCCATGGCTGGCCGAACCCCACGGCTAATGAGGTGGGCCGGACTGGAAAATCTCCAGATCATGGCTATGGGTACGGCAGTGGCTGCATATTCTTCTTGGGGATTTGTTGGCATCAATCTTATCAAACTTATCATGGTTAAAAGAAACATTGGCATGTTGCCAATAACAGTAGACTGAAAATGAAACACATTAATATTTAATTTACAAAAGTCCTGGCGGCTGGCCAACGACAAGTCCATTGACATCTGAGAGTTGCTGTAGGCTGGCTGTGGCTGTGATGCCATGGCTGTGGGGCGGCTAGACCAAAGGAAAAGTTCAGTCATGTCGAACTCTAACCGGAACGGCACCGTCACACCACCACCGATGAAGGCGCGCGCGAGGATAAGCTGCTCCTTGTAGTCATCATGCTGCTGCTGTTCGTGTCATCATCCTGCTGCTGTTCGTCCAGGTGCCGCTTGCTGAAGTGAAGAACGTCGTACTTCACATCGATAATCTCGGGCAGCACGTCGTTGCTCGTACTTAAAGGGAATAGTTCATCCTTTAACATGGGGTTTTGAGTTGAGATAGGCCAAGTTGTGGCGCATGCTCGAAAAATGACTTGTGACGCTTTCACATTTTCAAAGAAAACCTCTTTAATTATTTAATATTCAGTCCTAAAAGTCGGGACCGGGAATACCCCGGTAACTCCAATCACTGATGGCTATTTTGGCTGAGTTGACGGTGTAGATTATGAACGCACAGATGACGTAAGACTTGGGGAAAGTGTTAAGTGCTGGACCAAAAACCATCTGTTTCAGTACCTCATTATTTTTATTGTAGGAATGAACTTTGTCAGGTAATGCTATGCATAGTTGATTTTTGCTGTTTAAATCTTATATAAAACATTTTTTATTAACAGCGTTCTGTAGCGGTATGCGTAGGTTCAGCCGTGGCTGAACGTTCCAGGCTCGCGTACAAATTGTTACCTGTCGCCCTACTCACCGACCCCACCTCCGGTACCAGTACGGCGCGTGCCGCTGTTTGATTTGCCGCCGCGCGCGTCAGCCGCCCGCTGAGTGATAGGAGGCCGACGGACGAGACGGCGGTTTCGCCAGTGACGTGTAACTGTAAGACCGTGCCATGACCTTGGTGACACATAATTCCAGACAGGACGTCCCCAGAGACTGAAGTGAGCGACGGTGGCGGACGACTACACTTCATAGTGGAAAATATAATAGTGACGAATACCTACTTAAAGCAAGTACTGTGATGGTTTTCAAAGCGTTGTATTTTCCGGCAACTTCAACAAGTACTTGGGCCAAGTACCACCATGTATGCGACACGATCCCTCACTAAATTGATGATGTTGCGTGCTTCTCAGACAGCTGATTTCGCATTACTTTTAGGGAAAAAATATGAATTATCACCAAATAATTGACATTTGGTCCGCGTAGAGAGGATATATTAGGTTTTCTTTGACTTACATCCAGAATATGATAACTTAATTTCTTGCTTTCTCTTCATCATTATCTGGGCGATTTTTCTACCGATCTTTCTAAAGAGGTAATAGCAATTCTTCATTCCTCATTTTACATGTTTGCATAATCTTTTCATATTATAGCGGCTGTGAACGTTGTCATAATGCGTCGTAAAAAGATTAGCAATGGAATAAGAAAGGTTCTTTTGTGTAAAATCGTTAGTACCAAAGTGTAACCACCGGCAGCCCAAATCATGCAATAGCTGCAGCAGGGGTGTGGTTTCCTATCTCTTTGTGGGTGCCTGAGCACCCACAAAGCTGAATTGAGCACCCACAATACCCTCTGAGCACCCACAATAATAAATCAGCAGACAACAGTATGTAAAATATATACTAAGTTTTCAGCTAATTTTTAAAGAAAAAATACGCTGAGCAGCCCGAGCAATAAATATAAAGTCAAAGACCAATATCCCATCTTTACTGAATCATGTTCCAATGTTAATTTAAATGTAATATCTTAACTTATTGTAAGACATATTTATCATAAAAATGAGTCGCAATCAACACACAGGAAATATTTAGCTTCTTGCACAAATCAGCATTAAAGCATTTCATGTGAAATAAAAATCCCTCGAAAGCATGCTATGGTATCAAATAGTACCCACTGGTAAGTGTAGGTTCTTGTATCAATTATAATATGCGTCATAATTACAAAAATATAATATAATTCTTAGACACTAGAGAAATGTCTGAAAATCGGAATATTCATATTGTTAATTAGTAGCCATAGGTGCCCATCTAACTTGACACGACAATGTCAATATTGCCAGGGCTGGTAAACGGTTTCGTGCACCTACCAGAATCTGGCCGAACAGAAGTGGCGCCTCGGACTCCGTGACCTGAGGGGCAATTAACTTGATTTTATCACGGTGGCCCCCCCTCTCCCGGGGCCAAAAAGGCCCGTGGGGGAAAATTTCAGGAATTTTCGTCAGGAGGGGGGGGGGAGCGCCACAACAAAAATGTTGCCGTCCTCCGGGCCCCCGTGCGACCCGGCTCAGGGAGTGGACAGTGCGCCCTAAGCGCCACTTGATTTGCCACCTGTGGTTATGATATGCGATAGAATTAACTCCGTTACTGAGACTTTGGTCGTTTTAACGCGATCAAGTGACGCGTCGATGAAAAATGAAAAGACAGAGACAGACTAATATAGTTTGGTTTTCAAAAAATGTAAAGTAAATTATATTGGTTTCGTGTTTTGGGCAGTCCGCGGATCCAGGGATTTCGGTTCCAAGGGGACGCCACTATGCAAAAGGTTGAGCTCTCCGGGCGACCCCTCAGCTCAGTGGGGGGGGGGGGAGAGAGCGCTCTAGCGCCCCCTGGATCCGCGCCTGTTGGGTATGTAATGTAACTAATCTACCAGTATCCAGTGTACGAGACAGGCGTCGGTTTGGTAATTTCGGGTGGGAGGACAAAGCAATCCAAAGGGGCCTCGAAGGAGCGTCAGTGCCCTTGTTAAGGACTGAGGGTCCCCTCTAGGCTCTAGCGATCAAAGGGCGGCAGGGGCTTTAGTCCTCCCTAACTCGCTCTAAAATGGTCAAAATTTCACTTTGGACACATATTCAATTGTAGAAGGAAATATAAAAGACTTTATAACAGAACACATTTGCTTTAAACCGTTCAAATAAGGTAACAAGGAAAGCCAAATCCTACCAGTTTCCCAATTAATTGATTTTTATTACTTAGCCCCCTCCAAAGTCGCCTGCAACCCAACCACGTTCTGGATCAGCCAGTGACTGGTTCAACCTTCAACTAAAATACTAATTCAGCGACGATGAATGCACAGTGCACATCACAAAACATGAAATTTTTAACGACAATATCACTAATCAACTATTTACCCCCCTTCAATAACTTTTTTGAATCATACAGGTTATAGGGCAACCTCTAACTATTTGAGCACCCACAATCATTTTGAAAAAACACACCCCTGAGCTGCAGTAGCTGCGTCTACCACAAACCATTTGCCTCTAGAGATAATCGGACAGTCGAACTTGATTGCTAAGCTATTTCAACAATCCAGTTCAATGGCTGGCCACGTAAGCAGCAATCCACCATATATTTTAATGAGTGGTTTAATGTGACAGACTTAAATGTAATTATACTTCTTTGCTTTGTTTTAATTTGTTGTGTAATCTTTATCATCACATTTGAATATATCATAAATTTGGGGAGTTAGTCATCGAGTTTACCGTTGTGAGAGAGGGCCCTATCCACCAGACTTGTACATGGATCCCGAAGCTGGATCTGGGATCCAAGTGGATCACTCGGCAGAAAATGCATCAAGATTTTGAATCCTTCTGGATCCCTTGGCGTAAAATGCATAAGGACCTGGGATCTCAGCGGATATATAATTTAAGGAAGCCTCAGATCTTGAATCACATGATGTAAGGACTGACATCGCAGTTTTTGGTCTCTACTTCGCGCATTCAGTATTTACTATAAAGATAATTAGTACCTTAAATTACCTTGTACGTGTTATAAAACATAGAGATTGTAATGAACTCTCTCATGTCGTAGAATTAGCGAGCAGTAGGCATCTACCAGCGTGCCTGGATTCGAAAGTTGGCTCTGTGAACCCAGTGGATCCTTTAAAATAAAATATACCAAGATCTGGGATCTTTGTGAATCCCTCGGCTTACTGTGTACTTTGATCGTGTGTCTGATGTGGATCTCAGGACATAGGTCACAGAATATCTGGATCTCAGCTGGATCCCGGATCCAGGCAAATGTGTGCTATCCACCCGCTGTATCATCGCATGAATCAAACCAAAAACCCCCCCCCTTTCCCCCCAAAAAAAAAAAAAAAAATTAAAAATAAATTAATAATATATTAATATATATATATATAATAATATATATATATATATATATATATATATATATATATATCACCCTTATCCTTTATTCCCTGCAGGCAGCAAGAATTACGTAAATCTTTGAGGGGAAAGATTCTGCAACACCCCCCTCCCCGAGATCTCCAGAACCGCTTGGTCGATTTGAATGGTCTAGATTCCATTCAATCAAACACATACAAATGCCATTCGGAGTTTAAAAAGGTACGGGGTGAAATCATTGCATTAACCCTCTCCAGTGCAGGGTAGATGCCAACCAAAACCCTAGTTCTTTCGATAAAAAATCGCGTAGTTATCGACCGATTTAGATGAAACTCTCAGCACCCTAATTGTACACAATCGACACACTCTAAAATCGAACACAAACCCTCGTGACCGGTGACCTCTGATCTCTTTCCCAAGGTCTTGTCAGGCGCAACTGACGTCTCGTAGTATCGATGCTTGTAACTTGTGCAATTTCCGAGTGTTTGCTGCTCAGGATAATATGCACAGGTGTTACCAGGATACATTTATGGTTTTCATCGAGATCATGACCTTCCATGAAATGAGATGACTTATTTGACCTCTAGCAGCTTCTAGTGCATTTTGTGATGCTGATTTCAAATTTGATATCCATATTACGTTATTACATATATTTTCCACTGTGGTCATGCACTTAAACAGGTCAACCGAAGTCACTGACCTTGGATAACCTGAAATGACCTGTTTGGATTTTGATAGTTTCTAGGACATTTTGTTACCCGATTTCAAATAATTTAGCACATATATTGCTTGATTATATGATCATTCACGATTCTATCTCGATTAGATTTAAATCTCCAGGCATAGATAATTTAGATGACATCCGGGTCGTTGGCGTGCCCTAAAAGGTCACCTAATGACCCAGGATCCATAGAACAGGTATAAGCGGCTTCCTCTCATCACAAGCAGCACGCTCATTTTTTAACGAAGCCTTAGCTCAATTAAGGGGTGAAATGCTGTCTGTCTGTCCTGTCTGTCTTGTCTATCTGTCTTGACGTCTGTCTATCCTGTCTGTCTAATCTGTCTGTCTGTTTGTTGTCAAAGTCTGTGTCTGTGTCTGTGTCCTGTTGTCTGCTGTCTGTGTCTAGTGTTTGTGTCTGTGTCGCTGTGTCTGTGTCTGTGTCTGTGTCTGTGTCTGTGTCTGTCTGTCCTGTGTCTGTGTCTGTGTCTGTGTCTGTGTCTGTGTCTGTGTCTGTGTCTGTGTCTGTGGTCTGTGTCTGTGTCTTGGTGGTCTGTTCTGTGTGCTGTTTGTCTGTGTTGTGTCCTGTGTCCTGTGTCTGTGTCTTTGTGTTCTGTGTCTGTGTCTGTGTCTGTGTCTGTGTATGTGCCTGGCTCGCTCTGTATGAAGTGGATGCATGTATGTGTGTGTCTGTCTGTGTTGTGTGTGCCGTGTGTGGGGTATGTTTGTGTGTGGGTTTTTTTGTTGTGTGTTTGTGCTTGTGCTTGTGTGTGTGCTTTTTCTAACTACGCATTTGATTGTAATTATTGTGGTTGGCAATTTTTGGCAAAGATCGAACGAACGAAATTTTAACGAGTACTTTGCCGCACTTTGCCGCGGCACTTTGCCAGAAACATGATCAAATGACCTTGTCCGTGGTAAAAGTGTAGGCGCGTACCAGAAAGGTCAGCTGGGCGAAGGCTCGCCAAATGCCGACTGACCAGTTCGGATATCTTATATAAAGCCCGATGACCGGTGCAGAGGACATCATTCGACGACTGCAGCTCACAGAACAGACACACCCTCGCATCCTCCAAAATGAAGCTGGTGAGTAATGAGTAGAAGCCAGTCTGTAGTGTCGGGAGCATAGTCTGTGTTGTAATATTGGTTACAAAATAAGCGTCCCGCTGGGTTGGCCAGCACAGCACTTAAAATGAATATTCAGCCTTAGGAAAAGTATGTGGAATGATGGAGATGAGCGCCACTCATCTGGGCACTCATCTCTATCATTCCACATTGTTTTTCACACGGCCGGTATATTTCCTTTAATTGCGTGTGCCGGCCACCAGTCGGGACGCTTATTTTGGACCAATAGTACCGCAATTCCTGAATTTTGCCTGAATTAATGTCAGCGAAATAACTTTCCGATATGAGGATTTTGATAATTTGTTGATGTTTAAGTTGTTGATACTCTTCTTTGAAGTGGCAACACGGTTTGGTAACGTTTGTTTAATGGGGTTGTGTAACGGTTTTGTTAGTAAAAGGCCAGAGCACAGTTACTTATACCGTGACTAGAAACGATATCACTTCGGGGCATAGCATATTTACTTCTAAGAGGAGAGAGGGACATATGGGTGTGCTACAGAAAAAGAAGCATGATCATTTTGAATAATTTGGTTTATGCAATTGTAAATGTTAAACGCATGTTCAACAAAGGCCCCGTTTTAACAGTAATTTGGTTATCATCTGTATCTGTTAAGTGGTTTAATAACTCAAGGTATTTTTTTTTGCAGATCTTTGTTGGCTTGCCGTTCTGGCCAGTTGGCTGCGGCCGCCCTCCCCGCAATAGCCAGCAGCCGCCCTACTCTGCTCCCGGCCCCGCTCGTCCCTATTCTGCCCGGCCCGACCTGCCGTGCAAACTCTCGCTCTGAGCGGCTCCCCCGAGTACGGACAGAAGGTTCCCCAGATACCTGTCACAGCAGTGTTGACCTCCGCGAACGACCAGTCCTACGATGGCCAGGTAAGATGATGCTGTGTGTTTTAGCATTGTAAATCATGTCATTTGCACGATAGCCATGAAGTTTGTTATCCATATTGGCACATCACATATTTCATTCAGTGTTTGTACTGTTATGTTGATTGTTCGAGGCTCAATATGTGTCATGCATTTAAGCAAGCTTTATATTCAGCCCCTTGTTGTAGACTATCGTACAAATTCAGAACTGCAAATTATTGCAGAGAATGATTTAACTTTTTGTTGCTGTCTGTACTTGCACTGCTTAGAATGACATTGCACGTCATATATTGCTATGTTGTGATGCTAAATGTCGCTATTCTTCCATCTCAATAGCTTCGAGACTGAGAACGGCATCTCTGCCTCCGAGTCTGGCAAGCCCGTGGCCGGCTACGGTGATGAGTCGAGCTATGAGGCCCAGGGCCAGTACAGCTACGTCGGTGACGACGGTGTCACCTACACCGTCTCCTACGTGGCCGATGCCAACGGCTTCCAGCCGCAGGGTGACCATCTGCCGACGCCCGTGCCCACCGAGTACCCGACCCCGGAGTGTCGGCGACCCAGCCAGCCTATCAGGCCGCCCGCTCCACTATCTCCAGCGCCCCCGCCCACCTCTATTACCTCAGCAGTCAGCTCCAGATCCAAGTAATGATATGATCAGACTGGTATCAATGATCCATTCAAAGGCGATACACGACTACGCTTATTGAGTCCCTTCGATGTATTGTTGATGCCATATGTTACGCCATGATTGAGTGTTCGTCCATGTCTTTCAATACATGTGCATTGATATACATATGTGTTTAAACTACCTATGGTAGATATTTAGGCAAGACACTAACACATCACATTGTTATTTATTAAATCACTTCGACGCTTCTTAGCACTCAAGGCTTTTAAAAGCAGCAAGGATAAATGAACATTGTCATCGTTCATCGACACGATGTCATAATGCACAATATGACAGGCAGGGGTGGATCGAAATCCAAGGGTCCATGGAGGCTATGATATAACCCCTAAAAAGAACGAATTGACGTTGCCGAAAATGTAAACATTTGAAGTTATCTAAACAAGTTTTCTTCATAGAGGTTTATTTTGAGTCATCCCTTACTTACACCATAAGTAAATGAAATTATAGTTTTGCTAAAAAAAGATATACCTCCAAACTAATTTGTGTCCGTTATCAGATGGCTAAGAAAGAAGTAAAACAATCTTGGCTGCGAGAATTATTGCGACTTATTGTACTACAATTGCGCAAGGCTTGATTTTAAGACATCACAAGCCGCAACGATTGTTTTCGGAAGCAAGTGGTGGCTACCGGGTAATTTGGAACAAATATCAGCTAAATTAATTAAATAAAACGAATGGGCTTAAATAAATTTCGTAAAAGCCAAACTAACAACATAATTGAGTTCAGTATTGCCTTAAAAACATTAAATCGTCACAAAACACTTAAGGTATACGTATAGTTATACAAGGAGTGCTTACCCAGCCGNCGGAATATATACATATAAATAGTGATAGTGTTGATCTCAAACCAACTCGCAGGGGCGTTGCCGATCATTTTTTAGTGGTGGTCGGCTTAAATGCCGAAAAAATGTATTTGCAGCATTTCCATATGGACTTTCATGTTATAGTAGGTACTTAAGTTATTTAGCGCTGCGTAGCGGCGCGAAATTTTACGGGTTTGCCTGATAAAACCCAGATATATAGGCGGTAGGCCTCCGGCATTGTAGAGGATAAGTGTCTAAAAATGTTATCATTCAATTCAGCGTTACGATGAACCGAAGACGATGACGATGGCTTCGTTTCGCTATGACACCTCGTTGTGATAATGGCTACCGATGTGACGCCGCGAAGCGTCGTATAAAAAAGATCTTTGAAAACGGCATTTTTATATTGTAACTAGACCGTGATAAGAGCCAAGCCTCAGCCAATCATTTTAATGGTTGCACAGCTTGGTATGATGAAAAATATTGAAATGGAGGTAGTTTTTCAGATACCTACATTAGCCTCGGATAGTAAATCACGATGACCAATGGAAGTCAGCTCAACAGTGCAAATGACAATAGCCGTTTTCACGATGGCTTATTTTGCGCGAAATGTTTTAAAACATTTTAAAATTTTTAAAATGTTTTAGTGTAGCCATCTTCACGATCGACTAAATTTGCGAGAATATTTTAACCCTCGCCCTTACGGTCTGTAAGACGAGGGTTAACATGTGTTTCGCAAATTAGTCCATCGTGAAAGTGGCTACGACTAAAACATTTTAAAACATTTTAAAATGTTTTAAAACATTTCGCACAAAATAATACATCGTGAAAACGGCTAATAATAAATGTACTAGTGTACCTATAGTGTACGGCATGGGCCATACCAACTTTTAGGAAAGCTGGAGTTAGCAAATTGTCATATCAGCTTTGGAACCAGTGACAACCATTTTGAATCAGCTATACCAGCTTGGAACATTTTTAGGTCCAAGGCATGGAATTTCTAAATAAATTGCGCCGTGGAACGACGCGAAAATTGTATTCTTTTGGAGCCTTGGGCAAACAATAACTTCCAAGGAAAGCCTCTGCCACATACTTAATGGATTTCATTTTCCTATTTTCAAAATTTGTATAAGCTATAACAAAACTCGTGTTATGCCGCGAAGTGGCGCTATTTTTTAGTATTATACTGAAAATAGATGGATTTTGACTGCTGCAAAGGCAATTTTACGATAAATTGTTGACGTTTTGGGGGCCAAAAGACATGTTTCCCCCCCCATCCGAGGCTCTTGGGGGGCCATGGCCTGCTTGCCCCCTTCTGGATCCGCCAGTGCCTGTGACTTAGACATAGCCAGGCACGAGATTGCTACATGTGTAGCCCTTATCGTCATGACTAGATGGGACATATATGTCTTGCGATGTCACAATGTGCCCGAGTAAAGCCGTTACATGTCGCATATCTCCCTGCTGCAGCCTTAATGAACAGTGTTAAGTTGTCATAGATAAACCGCTTATACTAAGACCTGTCTTGGCTTTGGTCATGAAGGAAATGGCAAACAGTTGAAGCGCAAACGGGCCGATAGTGATCTACAAACAGTTACCATTCCGATCTCATGGCGTTTATCTAAACAGCAGTCCCCGACCATGAAAAACCAAGGGAATTTTGCTTAACATAAATATGCTTTCAGTTAACAAAGAGTTTATTTCAGCTCCAACCCATTATAAACTGTAACATGTTACCTATGCCCTATATTATTAACCCCAAGAAGTATCTCTGAACTTCATGACCGCAATAGCTTAACTGTAAAGGGAATAAGACGCCTTCAAATGTGTCTTGGAATTTGACTATACGGGGTATTCTTAGCTGAAAAAAATGAATATGACATTTGTTCGGACGACAGATTGGATATCCGTCGAAAAATGAGTATGTTTTTTTCCTTCAAGGCCTCAAAAAACTTTATAACACTCTGTATGACGACAAGCATATAGCATATATCACAAAGACAAGCATATATCACATATAAAAGATAATGCACACAATATTGACGAACTAAGAATATATATTACGCAAAATAGGACGCGTTATTTGAGCTTCTGAATCTTTCGATAAAATGTCTCTACTTAACAAAGAATGCTGGTTGCTGGTAACCTAACGCAGTTTCACGGTTACTATCAAATATACCCCAACTTGTATGGTTACAGACTACTCAACCTTCAATGGTTACGGCTTGTCTGCGGCGAAGTCTGCGCACGACGAAAATCTGACGTCAGTGGGTATGACGTCACAATAACAACGAAGTTTCGTAGGCTCGAAACCGAATCTTAATTTAGTTTCTGTGTAGAAAGTAGAAACTATACCAGGTATAGTGTATTACAGGTATAGTGTAGGTAATCATGCATTTACGTGGGTGGCTCAATAAGTAACGATAAAATGTGCTTATAATCTCAATGACCTAAAGCAGTAGAGAAAAACAATAAGCACTACGTGAATCTATGAACAATTTGCTACAAAATGCCTTATTTGCGTTTTTCCTAAATTCAATTTGGTTTCCAAGCCACGGGCATCACGGAGACATTGATGAAGCAGCGTTCCGTTATCGAATTTGCTGTCCTGGCCCGGGCGAAAATTCACCAGCCAAAATGTACGCGAAACTCAGCGAAGTTGATAATGAGAACACGGTGGCTTTAAAAAATGTTTGGCAGTGGACTCAGCGGTTCAAAAAAGGAGACAATAGCATAAGAGACAAGCCTAGATCTGGAAGACCAGTGACCGTCGCCACACCTGAAACGACCCAGAAAGAAGGTGGAAGACGGCGATGCTGGGGCGATTCCTTACCCGCCGTACAGCCCTGATCTGATGCCGTCAGTCTTCCACCTGTGTGGTCCACTGAAGGACTTTTTTCACGGTCAGTGCTTTGCAACTGATGAGGAATTGAAGATGACAGTAAAGATACGGTGCAGGATCACCGGCAATGAGTTCTTCCGGGCGGGATTTCAGCGTTGGGTGGAGCGATGGGAGAAGTGCGTGATGGTAAACGGTGACTGGGTGGAGAAACAAGTTATGGAGGCCTAGGAAGCCGGATGAAGAAATATGGTCACAAACGAGAAAAGTCATTTTGTAGAGGAGATTTCAGAGATCAATTTGGTGTTCAACCCATGTCGTTCAACCAAATTTTGACTGAAATACAGATGATTTTACCTTACTTATTGGACAGCCCTCGTAATTAACACCCTTTTTAACTGCTCTACAATTTTGGCATCCGAGTTTAAAACACCACGCTAAATGTGAAATATTACCTTTAAGGTATGAGCGTGCCTACGTGTGCTACTGCCCAAATGGTTCTGACGCTTTGCACAGTAATCAAATAATATCCTTCATATGAATACGAACTAACAAAATTAAGCTTCATATGAAACTTCTCATTGTTTGTTATTCTATGTCTTTGTAACTGGTCTAGTGCCTAGCCAGCTCACGAAATGCAGACCACATTTGCTGTCTGCGGATCATGGGCTATTAAAATATTAGAGTGCCAAGACTAAAATGGTGGCTACTCGGTATTATAGTATGGCGACTGGCGGATCCATTTGGGGGGTCATTAGGGAAAAATGCCCCACCCCCCAAAAAAAACGCCTGAAATCGAGGTAAATTTACACATATCCTGATGGGGACATCAACGCAACTTCTACTGAGGAAAGTTTATTTTAAAACTTCTAGCAATGCATAAAGGAGCAAAAACCGATGAGTTTATGGAATTTTGTGAACTTTTTTGTGATGACCTCTCCCCTCCCCAAATCGCCACAAGCCGCCGTTCTAGATCCATCAGCGGCATCTTGACAACCAGCCAAATAAATGATGAATTTGTCAGATGGTAAATCGATGACGCCCACATAGGCATAATTCGATAGCACCACATAAAAAACTAGCGACATCGTCCGTTCAGTTTAAATAATAGAGTCCATCTGCATATTCAAATTTGGAGGTACTTGTTTAGATCAAAGATGAACTGCACGTTTCCCGAAAAATCTCCACCTTCTCTGTCCTTGCGAAATATGTGAAACGTGCACGCTGTGATATCTCGTGAGTCGTATGCCTTACTCAAGCAGGCATCAAGTTGGTATTTAACAAAACATTTGCTGTTGAACGGCGGGTGTTTTTTTTCTTCATCTTTTCGTGTTTGTCCTGAGCAGCGGCGTATTTAGGAATCAGCCAAGGCGTCACCGATAATTCTTGATTGAGGGGTCGGCTGAAATAATTAAACAAGTACCTCTATTTTGGATCCGTGTATTTAAGCCTTTGCAGCATTTTAATGTGGATTTCCCTGTTATAGTAGGTATTTAAATATTTAGCGCCGGGCGCGATTTTTTTTCTGGTTAAACCCATAAATATAGGTGCTTGGCCTTGTAAAGGATAAAAGGATAAAAATGCTTTTCATTGATTTATTTTGTTGATCGACAACAGAGCTACGCTCCACTGACAGGCAAAGTCATGAAGATAGGATAAACAATGAATAGGTACACTACACAGCACACATATCACATCATCGCACAGCCTTAAGTCTATAACAGCGACAGACCACAGGGTTAAAACGTACTTCAACACCTGGGTTTTAAAAGCTCCAAAAGTTTCATTAAAGATGTTTGCATTAAAAGCACAGCCTAAAAAGGCATTCATTGCTCTAGAGAGACGTCAAAACATCCCTGAGTCCACAGTTCTTACCCGTGCTCGAGGCACGGTAAAAAGAGAGACGGTACGGGTCGATCGAGGATTGAAAATGTCCGGAGGATTTAAATCAGCGTTACAATGAATCAAAGACGATGACTTCGTTATGACGATGGCCACCGATGTGACTCCGCGAAGCGGCGTGAAAATGTGAATTTAAGGTAGTGGAAAATTACATTTTCATATTGGAACCAGACCATAATTGAAGCCAAGCGTCAGGTCTCCCTTTTTGCACAGCTCGGTATGATTAAAAATATTGGAATGAATGTAGTTTTTCATATACTCGGATAGCAAGGCACGATGACCGATGGCAGTCAGCACTAGTCAATAGTACATATATCATAATAATAACTGTACCTATACACATGTACCAAACTGTAACAAGCAACTGGTAATAGTTCAAATGGTTTGAAACCAGCAAGACTGGGACAGAAATACTTTTCCGCACATAATGGTCCCTGTGGATCTGGAGGAGCCTGGTGGGCGATGACTTGGGGAGATAGTCCTGGTCTGGTCCCCACTTTAAGAACTTCGGTCCAGCAAGCTGGGCACCGCTAGAGCAGCTGCCGGGTGCCGATGTCCGCGTCTTTGGGTTCGCATCGCCTTTTTCGGAACTCGGCGGGCTAGCTAGCTCGTTCACTCACAAGTGGGGAATAATTCACCATGTGTCGTCATCCAATCATCCAGAGTCTAACGAAGGGGCCGAGGCTGCGGTGAAGTCGGCAAAGAAACTGCTGAGGAGATGCTGCTGGGATGAACGCACCGGACAACTGGACGACGAGCTATGGACCCGTGGCGTCCTGCAACTCCGCAACAACGGGCTGTTCGGACGGGCTGTTCGGCGCGGCGGCCGTGGACGTGCCAGGGGGAGACGTGGAGGGAGACGTCATCGTGGGGGACAGGGACGGTCATCGGGCGCTGAGGAGCAGTGGGTATGAGGGTGTATGTGTTCTTGCTAAATGTACAGTCCATCAAGCCAAAGATTGTATCACTGCGCCATGATCTCAGTCATTTTCATTGTGATGTTTGCATTTTAACGGAGACTTGCTGAAACCGGAAACTTCTTCTAGATATGTCACTTCCCGGGATAGCCTTTTATCGAGGGCGGACCGTTCTGATGGTAGGGGTTACGGGGGGTCGCAGTCCTTAGTAAGACAGATTTAAAGGTTAAAAGGCTCCAGTCGGTGTGTAGCTGTAGAATATGCAAACTAGAAACCTTGTGGCTGTCTGTATCAGATACTCGTGGGCGCCGGTTTAATTTATGTGCGGCATATAGACCACCACGTCATACCATCTAATCCACCTATACAGCTGATTTTGACTGTCTGGAATCCCAACTGCGCGTGTGCTTTTAATGTCTGCGATCCATTCTTATTGCTGGTTGATTTGAACCTGTAATTTACTTGGTCTAGACTCAAACAATGTAGGGTTAAGCTGACAGAGTTCATGGTTTTAACCTTCATCAGTTTGTAGATATGCCAACTTTTAGATCTGGCTCACTTTTAGACGTTTTTATCTCTAACTCTGCAACTTTTGTTCATGATGTTTGTGTTTTACCGTGTTCTTATAGCGATCATTCTTTTACAAAGGCATATCTCACATCCCCAGACTAAGAGCTTGACCTTCCATTGTTGAGTCTAGACGCCTGGACCATGTAAATGTCATTGAATTTCATGCCTCATTGTGTCACACCGACTGGAGCCCGGTTTACTCCGCGCGTGGGGACTGACGGATCAGTGGTCTGCCTTCACCCAGCTACTTTTGCCTATTCTTGACTATCATGCTCCTTTACAGCGCCTCGAAATTCACAACCCTTCGGCCCCTCCTGCCTCGGACGCCACTCTGCGGCTCATGGCGCGGCGCCGTGGACTTCTTGCCTGAGAGGGCCGGACTCCTGCCTTCCTCACCCTGGATAAACAAGTGAAATCGGCCATCCGACAAGATGTGAGAGGCGACATTGCCAGCCGGGTGAGGAGGCAGGGTCCGGCCTCCATCTTTCGCAACGTGCGACAGGTGATCGAGGCAAGAGGTCCCACTCAGCGAGTACGGCCTGAGGCCACCCCTACGACTTGAAACGACTTTCTTTGTGTGGGGTGTCCCTCGAGTCGCAGGTGGAGGTCAGCCAGGGGGAGCCCCTTCATGTTCCCTGCAGGCTACCCAGGCGTGGGTGCCTGTTGCCTTTTCACTGCAACCATTTCACTTTCTGTCTCTCGATCTTTTCTCTTTTCTATGTAAAACTCTTCAGCCACTGGACTTCTGGACGGTGTCAGCTACCGGTTTATCAGGGATGTGTTGTGATATTATTGGTCACGTGCTCCTCTTATCTTGTCAACACTGTCTCACAACCTGTGAATTTCCCGCTTCCTGGAAGCATTTTTTTTTTCATCGTTCACCCTATCCACAAATCGGGCAGGCCTTCGAAGCACCAACTTTCGTTCCCATCTCCATCATCCCTCCTTCGCCAAGCTTGTGGAGAAAGTGCTCAGCAGCAAGCCTATACTCTATATGTCTACCAACCATCTTTTATCCTTCATACAGCACGGATTCCGCTTCCGGCCTATCACAGAAACCGACTTGTCACAGTATCCGATCACATCCTTTCTGCCACTGACGCCAGGAACTCACTCTCTCTGTCTTTTCGACCTTTCCAAATGCTTTGACGGATCGACCCAACTCAAAGCTCCTTTCCAAACTTTAAGCTATTGTATTGATCCGACCTGTTTTCCCCTTACCTCCGTGGCCATACTCATCTGTTTGTACACTGACGGCGGGGAACCGACTCCTTTCCAGTCCTCTCCCCCAATCCATCGGTGTTTTCCAAGGTCCTTCACTTGGCCGCCCTTTTCCAGATTTTTGCCAACAACCTCCCCCTCTTTGCCCCTGAGGCGCACGTGGTTCAGTATGCTGACGACACCCAAATTCTACTCTCTAGCAAAAAAGACTCCCTCCCTCAGCTCATTGCTACCATGGAACAGGTTTTGGACTCTTTGGATGCCTGGTTCCACTCCCCACGGTTGAAGGTCACACCGGTTAAATCCGAACTCTTTGTATTTGCTCCCGTCAGAACTGTCGTGGTCTAGCCCCGATTTCCATTCAATTTCACGAGGATTTGATCTGTGAGGGCCCTACGGCGAGGAACCTTGGCGTAGTGTTCCACAAGCACCTCACCTGGAGCCCTCACGTGTCTGCTCTCGTCAAAAAATGCAACGGTATCCCCATTGGCCTGTCCCACGTGCGTCATCAGATCCCGCCTGACCTACTGCCCACCCTGGTCAATGCTGTGGTCCTCTCGCACGTCAGATATTGTCTTGCTGTCTTTGGAAACGGGTCAGAGAAAAACATACAGCGACTCCAAAAGATCTTGAATTTTGCTCTGCGCGTTGTCTCTGGCCGACGCAAATTTGACCACATATTCGGACGTTGCTTAGAATGAACGGGCTGGCTACCGCCCGCCAGTTGTACGAACTCCACTCAAAATTTTCTGCACAAAATTCGCTGCACCGGAGAGCCAGTGGCTTTCTTTCCCTCAGCTTCAGGTCAAACTCTCTTCGCCTCTCGAAACCACCCGGCAGGACGCAGATCTGGCTCTACCGGCTGTGCGAGAAACGAGGCGGGCAGGCGGGCCTTCTTTCTGTTACGGCACAACTGTACAACGCTCCGCTGGAGAATTCGCGACTCACCCTGGGAGCTTTTAAGCGCGCCGTATCAGAGCTTTAGTTGTGTGAAGCGGGAGATTGATGAGTTGTATGACTGCGTGTGTTGTGTGTGTGTGCGTGTTATGGTTTGTTTTATATAGCTAGTGTTCTTATATTCATTTTATCTTATTATTGTTATGTTGTTACCGGAGTGTTCTTTTTAACATGATCTATCTCTTAATCCTGACCCGACACTCGGAAATAGCCATTTTAACTATTGGAGAGTGTTTTAATTGTTTAATACAATACAATACAACACAACAGGGCGAGGCGGCCGCTCCCGGCCCAGGGTTCGTCTTTGGAGGACCGATAGAGACACCATTCCGGCGCACCAGCGCAACTTGGCGGACGGAGTGGCAACGGGGCAGCAGACGGTGCCACTCCCGAAGCTCAGGTGATTCAGCGGACCAGGAGAAGGTGGAGGCACCTTACAATCAGCACGGCGCGCGAGCTTCCGTATGCTATCGTGAGGAACCAAGTTGCAGTACAGGACCACCGCACTGAACTGTGGGACCGGTAGTTGGAAGCCGAGCCTGGAACCTGCACGTCGTTACTACGCCGCCTGGCGGGAGGCCAGGTCCTGTGCGGATCCGGCATCACCTCCGACGCCGGTACTGTCATGTGGTGCCTGACCCCGTTCCTGATACCGCAGGCCCCCGTGGAGTCACCACGTTCGGCGGCATCGCACCCACCACCGAGACCACTGAGGAGCTGGGTCCGGGAGTCAAGTGTGTCGCACGAGTGCAGCCACTGTGCACCTCCACTGCACCGCTGCGCCGGTCGGAACGAGTGCGCCGCCCACCGCGGAGACTGACAGGAAATTTGATCGCGACAACATGATATTTTTGTTATATGCTTGTTTGTTTGTTTCGTACTCGTTGTCCACTTCGTACGTGGGGAAAGTGTGGTGTTTGTCGTTAGCGTGCCGTCGGCTTGCTCAGGCACCGGCCGCGATTTTTGATTGCGCCAACATGCGTTTTTCGTTATGTGATTATGTCTGTTTGTTTCGTACTCGCTGTCCAGTGTCCACTTCGTACGTGGGGGAAGTGTGGTGATTTGTAGCTGCTGCTGTGTCTGGCCGTGGTTGGGCGCCGGCCGCGTTCGACCCGCCGCAGGTGGCAGGCCATGGCCCGCGACCACCATGTGACCTGGCTCGCCGGCAGCTGACCGGACACGGGGCCCTCGCGGCTTGACGCGCCGGCACGGGACCGCGTGACTCTTGTTGGGTTGCCTGTTAGTTGATTCGTTTCATGTTGAACGTAAATATACAGTATACACCTTACCTCAGTGCATCGTATATGTGGGCGTCGCTCTCACAGATGTCAGGTGAAATTTATGGTTTCCACCGAGATCGGGACATCGGTTGACCATTTCAGAGGTCAACCAGCGTCAATAACCTCCGATGAATGACCTCTGATGATCTCCGACCATGCGATTACTTTTTTGTTTCTGGGAGTTTCTAGGGCATTTTGGGACGCTTATTTTAAAATTTGACATCCTATTTTGCATTCGTATATGTTCTACTGACGTCATTCACTTCAACAGGTCAGCCAAAGTTACTGACCTCGGATGACCTAAGATGACCGTTTTTTATTTCGGTAGTTTCCAGAACATTTTGTGACGCTGATTTCAAATTTGCCATCCATTTTTGCATAACTATATGCTCATTTACGATTCTAGCTCGGTTAAATTGAATTGCTATGTGTAGGCGCGGCAGAGGGTTTGTGGCGCGGCAGAGGGTTTGTGGCTCTGCGCTGGATCCGGATGTTGGGCGCGTCAAGGGTGCGGGTGTTAGCGCGGCGGAGACCGCCGTGTGTTAGTTGCTCTGCGCTGGTTAGTTGCTCTGCGCTGGGAGTTGTTAGTTGCTCTGCGCTGGTTAGTTGTTAGTTGCTCTGCGCTGGGAGTTGTTAGTTGCTCTGCGCTGGGAGTTGTGTAAGTGCTCTGCGCTGGGAGGTTGTTAGTTGCTCTGCGCTGGGAGTTGTTAGTTGCTCTGCGCTGGAGTTGTTAGTTGCTCTGCGCTTGGGAGGTTGTTAGTTGCTCTGCGTGGTTAGTTGCTCTGCGCGGGAGTTGTTAGTTGGCTCTGCGCTGGGAGTTGTTAGTTGCTCTGCGCTGGGGAGTTGTTAGTCTGCTCTTGCGTTGGTTAGTGCTCTGCGCTGGTTAGTTGCTCTTGCGCTGGTTAGTTGTCTGCGTGGTTAGTTGCTCTGCGCTGGGATTGTAGTTTGCTCTGCGTGGGAGTGTTAGTTGCTCTGCGCTGGGAGTTGTTAGTTGCTCTGCGCGTGGTTAGTTGCTCTTGGCTGGGAGTTGTTAGTTGCTCTGCGCTGGGAGTTGTTAGTTGTCTGCGCTGGGAGTTGTTAGTTTGCTCTGCCGCTGCGTTAGTTTCTCTGCGCTGGGAAGTTGTTAGTTGCTCTGCGCCTGGGAGTGTGTTAGGTTGCTCTGCGCTGGGAGTTGTTAGTATGCTCTGCGCTGAGTTAGTTGCGTCTGCGCTGGGAGTTGTTATTTGCTCTGCGCTAGTTGTTAGTTGCTCTACCTGGGAGTTGTTAGTTGCTCTTGCGCTTGGTTAGTTGCTCTGCGCTGGAGTTGTTAGTTGCTCTTGCGCTGGGAGTTGGTTAGTGCTCTGCGCTGGGAGTTGTTTAGTGCTCATGCGCTGGTGTTGTTAGTTGCTCTGCGCTGGGAGTTGTTAGTTGCCTGCGCTGGAGTTGTTAGTGCTCTGCGCTGGTTTAGTTGCTCTGCGCTGGGAGTTGTTAGTTGCTCTGCGCTGGTTAGTTGCTCGTGCGCTGGAGTTGTTGTTGCTCTCGCTGGTTTAGTTGTTAGTTGCTCTGCGCTGGTTTAGTTGCTCTCGCTGGGAGTTGTTTAGTTGCTCTGCGCTGGAGTTGTTAGTGTGCTCTGCGCTGGTTAGTTGCTCTGCGCTGGGATTTGTTAGTTGCTCTGCGTGGTTAGTTGCTCTGCGCTGGTTTCAGTTGCTCTGCGCTGGGAGTTGTTAGTTGCTCTGCGCTGGTTAGTTGTTAGTGCTCTGCGCTGGTTAGTTGCTCTTGCGCTGGAGTTTGTTAGTTGCTCCTGCGCTGGGAGTTGTTAGTGCTCTTGCCTGGAGTTGTTTAGTTGCTCTTGCGCTGGGAGTTAGTTAGTTGCTCTGCGCTGGCTTAGTTGACTCTGCGCTGGTTAGTTGTTAGTTGCTCTGCGCTGGTTAGTTGCTCTGCCGCTGGTTAGTTGCTCTGCGCTGGATTGGGTTAGTTGCTTCTGCGCTTGGGAGTTGTTTTAGTTGCTCTGCGCTGGTTAGTTGCTTCTGCGCTGGAGAGTTGTTAGTTGCTCTGCGCTGGGAAGTTGTTAGTTGCCTCTGCGCTGGGTTTAGTGCTCTGCGCATGGTTAGTTGTTTAGTGCTCTGCGCTGGTTTATTGCTCTGCGCTGGGAGTTGTTAGTTGCTCTGCGCTGGGAGTTGTTAGTTGCTCTGCGCTGGTAGTTGCTCTGCGCTGGGAGTTGTTTAGTGTGCTCTGCGCTGGGAGTTGTAGTTGCTCTTGCGCTGGGATTGTTAGTTCGCTCTGCGCTGGGAGTTGTTAGTTGCTCGCGCTGGTTAGTTGCTCTTGCGCTGGTTAGTTTTAGGTTGCTCTGCGCTGGTTAGTTTGCTCTGCGCTGGGGTTGTTAGTTGCTCTTGCGCTGGGAGTTGTTAGGCTCTGCGCTGGGAAGTTGTGTTGCTCTGCGCTGGGAGTTGTTAGTTGCTCTCGCTGGGAGTTGTTAGTTGCTCTGCCGCTGGGAGTGTTATGCCTCTGCGCTGGTAGTTGCTAGTTGCTCTCGCCTCTGCTTGCTGCACCGTGGCTCACTGAAGAGCGCCTCTTGCTCCCCTGGACAGGTTAGGTCCAGGCTGCAGCCGGTAGTTCCAATCACTCCTGATACTGTCATTGAGCAGCAGTTCCTGTCCCTGCTCCCCTGCGACAGTAAGGTCCAGGGAGCAGTCCTTGTCCCTGCTCCCCTGGACAGTAAGGTCCAGGGCAGACAGTTCCGGTCCCTGCTCCCTGGACAGTAAGGTCCAGGGAGCAGTCCTGTCCCTGCTCCCCTGGACAGTATGGTCCAGGGCAGCAAGTTCCTGTCCTGCTCCCTGGACGTAAGTCCAGGGGGAGCAGTCCTGTCCCTGTCCCCCTGGACAGTAAGGTCCAGGGGAGCAGTCCTGTCCCTGCTCCCCTGGACATTAAGGTCCAGGGCAGCAGTCCTGTCCCATTTTGCTCTTACTTCGTTGCAAGTAGGATATGTTAAATCTTTGTCCACTTCACGATTGCTTTCATAATCTATGGATGTTAGCATGCCTGCTGGCTTACATATGCTGTTTGATTCATCATCATGTGAACACCTGTGTGGCAGTTGTGGCGCTAAAATGTTCAACACGTAGTGACGTATTTCGTGCAACATCAAGTTGGGAATTATGTGTGGGGATATGTATATGTGTGTGGGGATATATGGGAATACGTGAGGCAGAATCGAGACCGTTTCACTGATTTCATCCTCATTTCAGAAACTGTGAATACACCTACAACGTGTTGCGAGTTCGTTTAATCTGGAGGAAACGGCGCGGCAGCACTATACATTTACGATTTGGATGACATCCAGGTCATTGACATGACCTCAGAGATCACCTCATAACTCAGGACCTTAAACTTGAGTATCGGCGGCTTCCTCTCGTCACAAGCAAAACGCTCGTTTATAAATCGAAGTTCTAGCTCAATTATGGGACGAAAACGCCAGGTGGTCGACCCCCACCCTTCTTCTCGGTCACGTAGTATCAGACCTTACCCGGGCGAGGGTTAAAGTCACTGACAGCGAGCAATGAACTATGTAGTACCTAAAATTGCATACCTTGAAGATAAATAAAAAATTGCATGCCCAAAGCATAGCCAAAATGTTCCGACTTAGCAACACATTGTTTAGATCAGTTGTATGCTAGGCAATGAGCTGTTAGCATGGCAACAGTATGTTGATTTGTCCCTGTTGCGCCAGAATTGTACAATATGACAAGCGACAACATTAGACGTAAGTTGTTACCCTAGTAGCACATAACGTTGTCACAACGTCATGGCAACGTTGACAGCGTCAGGACAACGTTCATACGACGTAATTACGTCGTGAAAACGTTGTCACAACTTCGTGAAAGCAATGTGTGCTACTAGGGTAGTCTGGTTGAGATTCATCTTACATTTATCAGTCATGCACCTTATTTTCTGCATCGTTTTTCACAATGACAAATATTGTATAATTTTACAACACAATTTCATATTAATGTTTTAAATGTTACAGGTGGAATAAATATACGCACGAAAAATAAATAAACACAATTTCGTGTGAAACCCAGTATATTTTATAATAAAAACTATGTATGTACGGCCTGTTGTTATAGGGCCTTGCTCCAACTCATTCCCAGTTTATACATAGATAGGTATCTGTCAGCGGAATGATGACAAATGCCTCGTTACGCCTCCACGTCTCCGCGCTGGAATGCAATCTCCAAGACTCTGACGCCATTCTCCAGCACTGATGGCGACCTCTGTTGGTGGCGCCTCCCAATCACAGCCATAAAGAAACTAATCTGAATTCCGCTCACGGTCAGGGCACCGAAGGCAGTCAGACGTTCGTTATGAATTTATGCGCGCAGTTAGCCATTTCATTTCCAGCTGCGAACAAAATCTGTGTCGGGAGCCTGCGCCCAACGACCAGATTAGCCTGGACTGTCTGGCCGGTCGGGCGGCCGAGGGGCAGCGGCTGGTTAGAACGGGCCTCACACAGTCGACAGAATGAGGTGAGGAGTGACGTCGAGCAAAACCCGACGAGTCGTTTCGATTGATTTTATTCCATTGTCTGCGCCGGCGAATAAAACGCGTGCATTTTGGTGTTGGATGATGATATATTATGTCGTGGATGATGCTGATGTTACGGGGTGGTGCGGCCCGAGGTGGCAAACCCGGCGGACCACGGACAGACCTGAGAGCGCCGCGGGGGCGCCACCGTCGCTGGGCCGGCAGCCGCGGGAACCCGCAGTTGCCACGGCGGCCGCGGTGGCGCTGCTGTCGCCGGGCCGCCCGCCCCGGGTACTCCGCCCCGCGAGTTCTGCCGGGTAACAATCCACGCAACACGCTACTGATGAAAAGCTGGCCGAAACAGCGGCACAGATCCCGCCAACAGAGAGAAAGAGAGAAGATATTAACGCATAAGCTACAGTCCACTAAGTTTTTACAAGCGATGCGCCGACATTCTCCATTTTGACAACTGTTGGACAAACAAATGCGAAACGAAGGAAAATGACGTCTGGAATACAGCTTGAAGACGAACATAGAAACGTCTCCCCCGCTCTAGAGCAGCGGTACATCGGTGAGGCTACCGACCCCTGGGAGGGTGCTGCTGGGTCATCTCGACACCGAGTGGAGGCCATAACCTCACATGCTCCGCCGAGCCGGCCGCGGCCCTCTGTCCTTCACGGGCCGGCCGGGCGCGGCGCAGAGCTGTGGCGCTGCCACCCACTGCCATGCCGCGCCCGCCGGCCTTACTGCCGAGCCACCCGTTCAGTCCTCAGTCCTCAGTCAGTCCGTCCTCTCCGCACGTGACACGCTCACTCCTCGTCCTCCTGCGCGGACTGGGCGCCGGGTGTGGTCTCCTCCTCGCCGAGGTCCGAGGCGCCGTCCTCGGCTCCCGCCGATACCTCCGGCACGTCGGAGGCGGCCTCCTCGCCGGCGTCGGAAGGAGGCGCCGGAGACCGAGACGGAGACTTGCCTCCCATGTCAGCCAGGCTGCCCTGTCGACCGCAGGAGGGGGGGGGGGTGAGAGAGGGGTGAAGACAGAGAGTATGTGAGGTTACAGGGCAGACACTGGGGTACAGCAGTGATCTGGGAACTGATGTCGGCCGTGGCTGCTAGGTAACTCAGATATTATTTATTATGGAGATTTTGTGACTAATTTTTGTTCAGCAAAGCATTGTAAACCAGGTCAGAGCAAACTTCAAATAAGGGAAAATATGTTATCAAAACCTTTAAATTGCATTGTTAACCATACCATTTGGCTTAAAATTCGACTCTCAACACAGATAAAGGTCGTTGAGAGCAATTTGTATAGATAAGCTGAAGGCAAACAAGGTTTAATTTCCAGCACCCTTTCAGATAAAGGGGTTAAACAGGCTATACATACGGTAAACATGTGCAATGTGCATTAGGTGGTGTGACATCTTTAGTACGCTACGCTTTTATAGCCGGCGCCAGTGGAGCTGACTCGCCCCATACATCGCACATAAAGTCATCGTGAACAACATACAGGTGATGGTGCTGCAAAACCAAACATACCAACGATAAACATGCGCATTAAACAGCAAACAATGACGCCTCAGCGGGACGCCTTCATCAACAGAATAATCTCCTACTGACGATGCTGACGTCGTTTAAGCTCACCAACGAGACAGTGAGCTCACACCCTGTGACGTCATAATCTAATAAGGCATCACCGAGCGACACCGACACGAGTACACACCTGTAGCGTCACATGTATGTCTAGTGTCTACTGAAGCCACATAAAGACAGCGTACACCGACACGAGAACACACCTGTAGCGTTACATTACATGTCTAGTGTCTACTGAAGCCACATAAAGCGCATCCTCTAACGTGTAACGGAGCGACACTTAGTATCCGCAGAGCCTACAGAAGCAGCACGGAGCGACGCCGACAAAACAGACATCCCGTGACGTCATAGTCCTCTGGGCGACACATGACGGTGATGTTAGGCAGCCTGGGGAGCTTGGTGAACAACATGACCAGTTGGTCAGCAGCGCTGACGGCGGGTTTATGATGCTCGAAGTCAGGACGCTAAACGTAGGTGGTGACTGATCAGCTGAACTTGAAATTATATTCAGCTGGTAAGCGGCATAGGCGTAGGAGCCGGGGGGCAGAAGGGGGCAACTGCCCCCTCAACTTTTTAAGCGGGGGGCAACGCCCCCCCCCCCAACTTTTGAGTCTCAATTCCTGGTCCAAAACTACGAGGCATAGCTCACGACCACCTGGGGAGGGGTCGGATTCCGATCCCCATCGGTTTTTCCTGATAACTTTCCCCGAGCGTTGCAGATATCGATTAAAACTTGGTATAGTACCTTTGCGTACATCGCGTACATTCGCGTACAATATCTATGAAAAATGTTGCAGTTGCGTCGACTAAAATTTGATGCACCGATTTTAGTGACGTCAGTAAGCTCAGTAGGTATTAAGTGACGTCAGTCGATACATTTTTGGTCAAAAATAGCTAAATGTTGGAAAAATCGAAAAAAAATAGTTTTGAAGCAAATTGCAAATAAAATGCGTTAAAATACGTAAAATGACAAGTTCTATAAAATGGCTTTCTCAGATTTTCTAAAAATGCTTTTTGGCCCCAATATTGTCAAAAAAGTTTTGAAACAAAATTGACTATTTTTTAGAATGTTTGCCCTTAACTTCAAATAAGTTCCTACGCCCCTGGTAAGCGGTCACTTTCATTGTATCCATAGAAACAGTGATTTCATAACGATTGAAATTAAGAAAACGGAAGTATGCAATTATTGCGATATATTTGTCTAAAATAATCATCATGCTTGGGATCAAAAACTGTTTGGCTAGCAAAAACTGCACAGTTATACGGCTTAAAAGAAATGGACGATTATATGAAAAATAAAGGAAAATTAACACAGAGCTAAAAAAGTTGGATGAAAAGGACTGTGTTTCATCCAAATGTGCTTGAAACTAGCTTTTCTCTTTTTTTAAGTACGGTGTTTTTAAGAGTTTAAGTAACAATTTGCTTCTTCCTTATTTTCTTTCGTCTATCTATTCAGGAAATAGCATAAAGAAGCTTTGCATCTTCTGGTCGGCGTAGGCTAATATAAGCTACCTAAAATTCCTAAAAATTAATCAAGTCAATCTGGTCACTAGACTGGTTACCTGCAGGTCTTTGCAGTTAGAATGGACTGCATATTCAATAATGTTACTCAAACTGCCACTGTTCGATATTTTGCAACCATGTTAAACGTGTTAAGCGCATGCTACGTGTTTGCATGGCAAAGTTGGCTCAAAGTGACAAGACTCGCATTGTTGTGACATTTCAACTCTGGGAACATTCTTGTTCTAGTGTTCTACTGGTGATTGCAAAACCAGTCCATGACCAGTGAGGTAACTATGCAAAAAGCATCACTTAAGACCCACATATCAGCATGCAAGCCAGTTTCACATTTAACAAGTCAAACTTTCACCACAGCCGAACCATACACCTTTACATTCATATCCACGTGGACAATGCGGCGCGCTTCTACATCTAGGTGGCGCTAGTGCGGCGAGGTGTTGGGGGGAGGGGCGGCGTGACGTGCAACACCGGGTCCAGAGCGCGCGCTCTCCACCTCCCACCTGGCTGCTCTCTGTGCGCTTCAACTCCTCAACAATCTCCTGGTGCTCGCCGATCAGGCGCTCAAGGTCATCCATGCGCTGTGCCGCCTCGCTCTGTAAGGTCAAGGTCAGTGGGGCGCGCTCGGGTCACACTCGCCGCCGGCTCCGCTCGTGGCTCACAGTCACGTTCAGCTCGGCGCTGAGAGACGCCAGCCGTCAATGCATGACAATAGTGAGTGGATGGCGCGCCAGCCGACACAAAGCTGTAATAGAGATTGGTTAAATATATATTTCGTGGCAATATAACTCGAGTGGAGGAACGCCTCACGTGGCGACTTTTGGTCACGTAAGGATAAGAATCAATGAAAAAGCCCGAGGTTTGAGGCGAGCCTTTGGGTCTGCCTTCCCTTTTCTCTACGTTTATCTTCCTCGACAGACACGTCAAGTTTCTCCCCCTCCTCTCTGCGCTCTTTCCCTGCCTTGAGCATACCGATTCTCATATCTCTTCTCTCCTTTTCTCGCTTTTAACTCGCCTCCGTTTTCAGCTCAGCGAAATTGCACCATCATTTACAAACCGCTCCGTGATACGGCCCGTAAAATAAGCACTGGATGGAATTCATTGTCGAAAATGACAGTGGTTTCTAAATTTCTGCCCAGTAAAAAGATAAGCTCTGACCATCGGACCACATTCGTTCTAGATACTGTCACTGTCACAACAAGACGGGGGTCAGTCGAGCTCAGCTCCCTCAGCTTACTGTAGTTCATAGACTTCGGAGATTGTTACTAACCTATTAACATAGCTGGAGCTTTTATCCCATCCCGGTACTTCGTCTAACGTGCTGCGGATGCTCAAATCGCCAAATACATTAATGCAGAATATAAGGTATTTTAAAAGCAGCTTGAATGATTGAAAGGTATTACGTCTAGTCGGATACCGAAATACAATTGAATCTGACAAACTCGCTTACTATGCCGTTCAAAGAACTTGGCACGTCAATGCTAATGACATGATTTCCTCCGGAAGATTTGTCTCAGACGATGAAATCAAAAGCTTTTCGAACTGTTCTCCATCATTCAGCCTCTTTTGAAAAGTTCGTCACTTGAAAAGTGAAAGTATATTGTTAAGTCAGCCAATCAGATTACAGATGGTATGCCTAATGAGGTACAGTCAACAGCCAATCAGTGCGCTCGAATTGCCTACTTGACCTCTGACTGGCTGCCATGTTTACCATCGCGTGCTGTTTAAAGTTTTCGAGTGGCTTCGGTGTTCAATGAATCACCAGAGCTGGTATATTAATTATAAAGCGATACTGAATTCGTAGCATTACCGAGCTAAAACTCATAAATACTGCTCAGACCTCGACTGATCGACAGGCAACCCATGTTAGCAACGGCAATTCCAGTTATTTCACAATGACGAGCTCGTTCATTTACATCACATTAGGCCTGAGCTACTCTGACCTTACTTTTCTACTTAATATCATACCATATTAATTTCCGCGCAAAGAAAAACATCCCCTCTCCCACCATTGTACTTTATCAAGGTGGATCTAGCGTCAAAGGTCAAGGCCAACTCACCTTCATCATAGAGAGTTTGGCGCGGCTTCCCTCGCTGGTCTCGCTCCGTGCATCGTCATCCACAGGAACGTCGTCTCCGACCGACTCTACCTGGTCCACCACGATACTGAAACAGGAGACAGCGAGTGACGACTCAGCAGCGTCTCCGACCGACTCACCTGGTCACCACGATACTGAAACAGAGGCAACGAGTGACGGCTCAGCAGCGTCCTCCGACCGACTTTAACTGGTCCACCACGATACTGCAAACAGAAGCAGCGGTGAGGCTCAGCAGCGTCCTCCCGACCGACTCTACCTGGTCCACCACGAACTGAAACAGGAGACAGCGAGTGACGACTCAGCAGCGTCTCCACCGACTCTACCTGGTCACCACGATCTGAAACAGAAGGCAGCGAGTGACGGCTCAGCAGCGTCTCCGACCGACTCTAACCTGGTCCACCACGATACTGAACAGGAGACAGCGAGTGACGACTCCACAGCGTCTCCGACCGACTCTATCTGGTCCACCACGATACTGAAACGGAAGCCGCGAGTGACGACTCAGCAGCGTCTCCGACCGACTCTAACCGGGTCCACCAACGAACTGAAACAGGAAGACAGCGAGTGCGGCCATCAGCGTATCCGAACGACTCTACCTGGTCCACCAACGATACTGAAACAGGACAGCGAGTGACGAATCAGCAGCGTCCTCCGACCCGACTCTATCTGGTCCACCACGATACTGAAACAGGAGACAGCGAGGGACGCTAGCAGCGTCTCCGACCGTCTCTACCGGGTCACACGATACTGAAACAGGAAGACAGCGGAGTGACGACTCATAGCAGCGTCTCCGCCGACTCTTCCTGGTCCACAGATACTGAAAAGGAGGACAGCGAGTTGACGCTAGCAGCGTCTCCGGACCGTCTCTAAACTGGGTCACCACGATACTAAACAGGAGACAACCAGTGACGCTCAGCAGCGTCTCCGACCGACTCTCCGTCCACACATACTGAACAAGGAACAGCGAGTGACGACTCAGCAGCGTCTCCGACCGACTCTACCTGGTCCACCACGATACTGAAACAGGAGACGCGAGTGACGGTCAGCAGTGGTCCTCCGACCGACTCTACCTGGTTCACCACGATACTGAAAAGGACAAGGGAGTGACCGGCTCAGCGCCGTCTCCGACCGACCTCTACCTGGTCCACCAACGAACTGAAACAGGAGACAGCGGTGACGACTCGCAAGCGTCTCCGACCGACTCTACCTGGTCCACCACGATACTGAAACAGGAGACAGCGAGTGACGACTCAGCTGAGGAGCAGAGAGAGTGTGAGTGTGTGAGTGTGAGTGTCACTGGTGGATCCAGAATGTGGGCTGCAGGCAGTTTGGGGGCTACATTAAAAAAAAAAAGTTTCAACAAATTGCGAAAACTCATTGGATTTGGCGTCCTTGTACCTGATAGAACGGCTTAAAACAGACATGTCTTTGTAAAAGTTTATTAGATTTCCCTCTTCATTGAAAAATGTGACAAATTTCGCCGATTTCAGGCGATATGGGGAGGGGGGCTAAGGCCCCTGCCACCCCCCCTTCCCCATCCTTGGATCCGCTAGTGGTGAGTGTGTGAGCGTGTGGGTGTATGAGAGAGGTGACGGGTCAGTATAGTTAACGCGACTCCGTGGTATTCTGAGATGTGGGATTAAATGAGGATCATTGGGCTTCAGGACGACGCGCGTGGCTATATGTAATCGAGGATGATGGCGGGAAGTCAGAAGTCAGAACGTTCTGCCGGCTAATGAGGTCACAGTTCTGGTATGGATATTCGGAGCAGGGTCAGGCTCAGTTCATCCAGTCCGCACGTTACTCGTCCATGTAAGCTAAATAGATAATCAATGTGACCTTCAATGGGATAAACTTTGTGTTTGTTTTCTTTCCTAAAATTGTCTGACATGAAGGGCGAAGGCTCTGCTGACGACTGTCCTTGTCACAATCGCAGTTTTATGATACAGCTTACTTATCCGTACTTCTATCTCGTCTGTACCTCTCCGTCCATTTGTAATATCGGTAGTGGTTTGCCGTTTTGCTGCGAACTTTCCTCAGCAGACAATTTTCTTTTGAAGAGGCGCAGCGCAGTACGTCGCTGCCCGTGATTCATTCACGTCAGTCATTAATGGCAAATCTTCCAGATAAATGCATTTCCAATGCAAACTTGAACCCATTTGGCGTTTGTGTGGAACTGCTCACCAGCAATGCATCTCAAAGATGAAGCAAAACAGCTACATCATTTTTTACTCGCATATGTATGCTGTTTAGCTGTCTTTGCAGGTGCTCGAGTGTAGAGCTTGTAGTCACGTCTGCAGTACGCCAATGTAGATAATTTGATTAGGCGTACAAGACGACGGCTAAATTGATTTTCATTTAAGCTGCCACTTTGCTTCTGTGATGCACGTCTCGGAAAAGACGCCACACGGTCTCCAACAATCTAATTAAATAAATTGCCCCGCTTTTCAACGAGACGGAAGCTTTCTGTGTAAGCAGCAGTGCAGGCAGCATCCACCTGAAAATGCCGCCTATGAGGAAAACTACGCCCTCGTTCGAACCGTTTGCAACGGAGGGAGCAGCTGACCTTCAGCGCCCATCCCCTTCCCCAGCCAAACGCTGTTAGAGCGGCGGCATAAAACATTCAGCGCTAGCCGGCGCTGGAGGGACACCATGATTGGGTTCCGACTAATCCATCCCCGCCGACAGTGCCGACCACCTGCTCGGTACTGGCTGACGAGGCTAGCACGAGCCGCGCGCCGCCAGCCAAATCAGCCGGCTGAAGGCGCACGGCCGCCCGTCAACCGATCGGCACGTCCCACTCGAAACGGGCAGCAGGCAGCAGCAGCTGGCGCAGCGCCGGCTGAAATATCGGCTCCACTGGGCGGCATCGACTGACGGGGGTCGATCAGCTGTTTGTTGAGCGAACTGGGCGGTACGGTGCGGCCGGAGCGATGTTTATTACGCCGGTGAGAGGCGACCTCCGACACTGGTACACACACACGCGCGCACGCTCGCACACTCGCACGCACGCACGCACGCACGCACGCACGCACGCACGCACGCACGCACGCACGCACGCACGCACGCACGCACGCACGCACACACACACACACACACACACACACACACACACACACCGGTAGAGAGAGAGAGAGAGAGGTGAAAACTATAGCAACAGCATGCATCTCATTTGAAATGGTTTTCTCTCATTTCCTGCAGAAGGTCTCCAATCATTTGGAATATTGCATTCAATGTTCCTTTATGCTGGTTCCAACAGTGTAAATGATTAATGTCCTGGCCGTGTGGCCGCGTTGTTGTTCATTTTCTCCATATGCTGGTAGGTCGGCTCAGCCGGCGCCCCGCGGGGGTGGTGTAATGATATGCATGATATGGTAAGCTGGGCCGACACCCAGTGCCAGGGACTCCGCTTCCACCCGATCGGATTACTCCTCTCCCGACGGAATTAAAGTGTGAAAGGGCTGTGACAGCTGTTTCGCAAAATTTCCTTCACCATGTGTCAGCTGTGAATGGCCGAGTTCTCACGGCAGACCTATTCTAAGTTCCCTATGTGCCAATATATTGTTCAAGTAAGTATAGTGTGCAACACTGATCAGTTTCAACATCAGCTTGACACGTAATTGCATTTACGCATCATTTGTTTGTCTCTGGTCATAATTGATAATCCATGACGATGAAAAGGGGAAAATATACTGATGATGCATTCTCTATCGCTTCACAGTACACCCAGCACGCGTTAGTAAGCCAGCATCAATATGACACTGGAGTTTGCGGCAATGTGAACTGTGCTATGCGGCGAACATAATGTACAGCAGTGGCGGATCTACGGTTTGGCAAAATGTGCCATTGCTCCCAAATTAAACATTTGTACGCAAACGTTTGTTTTGCCCCTACCCTAAAAATAATTATTGGAAATAATTGTCCTCCCACTCCACAACTTCTCGCTGACGGCGCCTTCATGTGGGGGGCGCTGTGGCGCTGTGGGCGCTGTGGCGCTATCTGGCGCTGTGGCGCTATCTGGCACTGTGGCGCTATCTGGCGCTGTGGCGCTATCTGACGCTGGCCCTAATCTGCTCGCTGTTGGCGCTATCGTCCTGTGCGCTATCTGGCCTGTGCGCTAATCTGGCGCTGTGGCGCTATCTGCTTTGGCGCTATCTGCCTGGGCCTATTTCTGCCTGGGCGCTGGTGGGCCTGTGGCGCTATCTGTCCTGTGCCGCTATCTTCCTGTGGCGCTATCTGTCGCATGTGCGTGGCCTGTGCGCTATTGCACTGTGCGCTATCTGCGCTGTGGCGCTATGGGCATTGTGCCTATCTGGCGCTGTGCGCTGGGCGCTTGGCGCTATCGGCGCTATGGCTATCTGGCGCTGTGGTGCGCTACTGGCGCTGTAGCGCTATCGGCCGCTGTCGCTATCTCGCTTGTGGCGCTATCTGGCGCTTTGCGCATCTGCGAAACTTACGCTATCTGCGCTGTGCTATCTGGCGCTTGGCGCTATCTGCCTTGGCGCATTCTGCACTGTGCGCTTATCTTCACTGGCCTATTCTGCCACTGTAGCGCTATCTGCGCTGTGGCCTATCTGGCCGCTGTGCCTATCTGACGCTGTGACCACTGCACTGTGGCCTATCTCACTGTTCACTATCGGCGCTGTGCGCTATCTGACGCTGTGGCGCTATCTGTCGCTGTGGCTTATCTGTCGCTGTGCGCTATCTGCGCTGTGGCGCTATGGCCTGTCGCTATCTGGCCTGTGCGCTATCTGGGCGCTGGCCTATCTGCGCTGTGGCGCTGGGGTCGCTGATGCGCTATCTGTCCCTTGGCGCTATCTGTCCTGTCCTATCTGTCACTGATGCGCTATCTGGCGCTTATGCCGCTATTGGCGCTGTGGCGCTATCTGGCCTGTGGCGCTAATCTGCCTGTGCGCTATCACGCTGTGCGCTATCTGCACCTTGGCGCTATTCTGGCCCTGTGCCTATTCTGCGCTGCGCTATCTGACCTTGCCACTGTCGCTGTGCCGCTACGTCGTTGCGCTATCTGTCGCTGTGGCGCTATCTGACGCTTGGCCTGGGGCGCGTGCCTATCTGCGCTGTGGCGCTAATCTCGCTGTGGCCCCTATCTGCAGCGGTGGCCCTGGGCGCTTGGCGCTATCTGCACTGTGCCTATCTGCGCGTGCGGCTATTCTGCGCTTGCCTATCTGCTTGTGCGCATCTTGCCTGTGCCTGGGCGCTGTGGCCTATCTGCGCTAGGCGCCTATTCGGCCGCTGTGGCGCTATCTGGCACTGTGGCGCTATCTGGCGCTGTGGCGCTATCTGGTGCTGTGACGCTATCTGGCGCTGTGGCGCTATCTGGTGCTGTGACGCTATCTGGCGCTGTGGGACCCTGCGTGCCACCGGTAGATAACTACTTCCGAAAATGGAGCTGCCTTTCATTGTTCTGCCTTTCATTTCTCGGGTGCGTTTTAGATGAAAAGGTTTGAATCATGCAGCTGAGCCAGCCGCTTCATCAAATTATAAATGTTGAAGCACTGGCACGCTGAAATGCTCAGATCACCTCGTATATGGTTGAGTGATTTCATAGAGCCTGTGCTACATGAAGAAATTGTGGTGTATTGTATGATGCCTATTACGCATGACATGCGTCATGCTTATCAAATAAAATCAACTCATCGAACTTATCGGGAAAGTATCCAAGGCAGCTAGGATACTTCTTGAGCTGGCGGACATTGCAGAAAGCAGGAAAACACCACCAACATATTGCGGCACAGGAAGGTACAAGAAACGGGATGATACTAATTTTAGACTTTTGCTGGCTGATAATTGCTAACTCTTATCTCTTTAACTATTGTTCTGAACGGAATTCAGGCGGTAGGAATCAAATGTGTTTGTTTCCATTACCATTGTGATTAACTCATAAGCTTTCGTTTTAACACGTAACACGGTCTGTGCATGTTTCACGTATTGTACATCGGATGGATTCTATGTGAACAATCAAAGTACCGTATATTGAGCACAATAATAGCTTAGAACAACTTAGAAAAGGATTATGATGCAATGTTTTTTAAACACTGATAACCTGCTCTATTACTGGCAACTTCTAATGTTATCTAATTCTCCCGTGACAATCAGCTACTGATGGAGGTTAATTTGTTTCTCATCCGCAATCATCCTGCAGTTCCATGCATGCAAACCACGTCCACACAGAATGACAGCACTCGTCCCAAATGGCTAAATGCAAAGTTCACATCGTGTTTCGATTTCTAGTAGTCAAATTGCTTTCAAGAACGCTGTAATCAGCTGTTAATGGCAACGTTATGTTGGCCATGTAGCGGAAGTAGGCTTCGTTGTTTAACTTCATCAACTATGTCCTAATTATTCAATCAATAATGTCATAAGTTAACTTAGATTGGTCAAGTGTCTACTAAAAGGAATATTAAGTCGCTAACTGAAATAAAATGTCTCACTTTCAGCCTTTTATGTTCGGTATTCTCCGAAACAAATAGTTAATCGCGTCATTAAACAGCAAAAATGCTGCACTTTTTAGCTAGAATGTCATTGTTGTTTTTAGTGTAATCAAGTACCAACATCATCAAAGTTAAATTGATATTGCGCTTCATCAAAAATAAATTCGATAAGGACATTTCAATGGATGAACTGTGAGATCAAAGCACCCTAAGTACAGCTTGTTACGTGAACCCTAACAATTACCATCCAATCGCCTAAATCGTTTCGCCTGCAGTAGTAATTGGATATAAATGCATGTGCTCGAAATTGTTAACACAATTTGGCCAACCACTTCCATTCCACGATGTTACCTGACCTGCCAGAGTTTGGATCATTTTGTTGTACTCACTCAGCGTCACCGCATAGACTGAGACAACCGGGATGAGACGACCATTTCCCACAATTGGATCCGAGTTGTGGTAAATTAATTTATTTTACTAAATGAGGAAAATTGGAGTTAGAAAAGAACTGATGAGAAGAGTTTAACATTGCAAAAAGTATTGCACGGGTATTGAGTTAATGTCAAAATATATCAATATTTTACTGGATCTCACTTCTAATGACCTTCCCTCATAGTTGTCATGGCAACGCAGACTAGAAAATATATGAAATTTGACTTCTATTCAGAGGGATTTTGTACTCGTAAGCTACTCAATCTAATTATGGCTAGGTTCCCTTTTGTCAACCCCAACTTAAATTTGGCTTATATTTGTTTTTCAGACTAGCATTCAACACCCAAAATAGCGATTTATTTTTAGCTCAAGGACATTTTCCTTACAATCAATGTTAATCAACACTAATTACGAGGTCGTCTAGAAATATAATATATAAGTTGAATGTATTTCCTTGTTGACTCTATAATTTAACCCACCAGTTCATAAGGTTACTTAATATGTCATATGAGATGCGACGAACGACTTAGCTCGACTCTTGATCTAGACAACAATTCAAAAATGCTTCCTATCATAACTTGTCATGAGTTAGTCAATTTGGTGTCAAGCTTGAGTCACGATTCTTAGCTCCTGACCGCAAGTCATTCCGGTCAGGGAATGTAGCAAGCGTCGAGGCACTTCGTGTCAGGATGACAAACTACGGACTCTCTACAGCATTACCGCATGAGCGGACAGCTGATTTATGTGAAATGATGGGAATGGTTTTAATGGTGATAGGGATGTGCTGCGTCGTAATAACATTTTTAGAAAAGTGAAATAGTCAGCTTTAGGCTTTAGAAAAGCTTAGACTTATGAAAACTGGTTAGAAATTGTGGTCCTAGCAGAAATGCATTGGTGTTATATTGTCATAATATTGCTGATTAACATCATCGAATGGAACTACTGATGTTACATGTATGAATTGCACAATTTGTCTGGTTTTACGATGATAGAACTACTCGGATCAGATGAGGGTCTCGTATATAACACACGTCCAGCGCTAGAAATATATATAAATGTAGCGCTATGTGTATAACATTATGTTAATATATGTAATAACACCAGAACGGTATAAGACCGTCTCAGGTGCGACTTTGTGACATTTGGCTTTTTAACTTTATGGTTTCATAATTAAACTTGCGTTGTGTTTGGTTTGAAATAGATGGCTCTTAATTTGCATGTTTTGCCAATGGTTAAAGGATTTCTCGATTCGTGATGTTATGCCGGAAGTTTCGGTCATACATCTACGTTCAAGTTGTGTAATTAATTGGTTAAAAATATTCAGATTCACGAGGTTACCAGTAAGACGCCTTAAACGGCGAAGGACGAGCGAGTCCACATAAATCCGCGTCAATTATCACCCGCCCAACGGAGGTTCGCTTTGTGTAAAGCATGCTTTGAATCTGAGCCTGCTTTATTGCATCAGTCAAGTTCATCTCTAGTTTTTTTTTTACTGCTAATTGCATTTAATAATCAACAACAGTTTCGATGCAAGCATGCATCGTAATAGACATGCAGATAAGTACATGCAATAACTTTGCTTTGAATTGTTTTCACTATGTGTTGTTTTGCCGTCGCAAATAGATCCGAACTAAATTGATACTTTAAACTAAATAAGTTTTGCAGCGTTATTTTTAATTTGCAATTATAAGCTTCATGTTGGAAGGCAAAAATTCATTTTGGGTGGGTATTAGGTGGATTTGATTGCGCTTTACATCCGCATCATTTCTATCGCTTAGCACCCTTTAGTTGTGATGCTACGGCGGTGTAATGAAGGAAATATTATAAAATTGGCAATGTAAATATTACAGGCGGATTTTAACAGCGAAATACTGCATTAAAAACTACATTTTTGCATGCATTTTAGAAACGGTATATTGGTCTACACATTGGTGTTTGTTTCATCGCTTCACGTCCCATAGGTGCCAAGCACTGATTTAAATTGTGAAGACGTCATAAACCATGAATTTGCGCTTGTATAGCCAGTAACTTTGCACGTACCGCGCGCCGCTGATCGACACATAGTGCATACGCCGGGTGGATCGTTTCTCTACACATCTGTGTTTGACCTGTGTCATTGCGACTTTTGGTTGCCGAGATATAGGTCCGGTATTGCAACGATGTTTTGTAGGTAATTTCGTGGACGGAACAGAATTGCACGTGCGCACGTGCAGAGTGACCCAGAATTTGACCTATGTAACAATGCCAGTGGTGTGGTCTCAAACCACACACCAAATTTCAGCTTAATAGGTCCACCGGTTTCACCGCTATAGCAGGATAATATTTTCTGACAACCCTGTCGCGGCACGTGTCACACGCGACGATGATGCGTCACGTGAGAGAAAACATGTCAATAATCATAATGACATTGCATGGGGCTATCAGATGGTGAAGACCGCTTGTCAATCGGATGCGGGATTTAAAAAATATAAGCTTCTGACCAGCGTCATGGTCTGGCCGGGCCGGGCCGGGTCGGCCGGTTGTATGTGAGAAAAATCCGGTATTCAATGAGGACTAGCTCGCGCTTCGCGCTCGCTCGTAAAAATACTTAAAAACACGTGTTTAAAGCAGCATGGAAGATTTCTTGTCTCGCGTGACAAAGTATAAACTTCATAAGAACACGAATGTAACACATTGTTTTTTATTATCATTATCAAAGTATCACCAACAGGCAATGCCCAGTGACAGGCGAAGTCAAAAGTTAAAACAAGAATGGCTACATTGCGTGATGCATGTAGGTAGATTGTACATGTCCAAATGCTTTACCAATTTTGCGCCTGTCAATAACAACTCCAGTTAGTAAAATTAAAAGGACACTGCCTTTTTCGGATGATATCGCAAAAAACGGCTTAAACAAGGCGTAAGGAGGACCACTTATGATTTGTAATCGTCATTAAAGACTTGTCCAGGCAGCGCAATTAACAAAAAAAAAACAATAATTTATTTGATTTGTTATAAGAATCTTAAAACTGTTTACGACTTCTACTAACCACTACGTATATGAAAGCGCCTGTTCACGTTAACTGCAACTGACCAACCGTCAGCTGACGCTTCACGCTATTGCAGTTGGATGAGGCGGCGATGCACTTATACATTGTGGTTTCTGTTAACTGCATGAAACGAATCTGGCACATATTCTGCACTTGAGTTGTTGCCATGGAAACGTGTACTGACCCTTTGCAGTTTGGTATCTCCAAAATCGGAGAACCAGTCATAAGCGAAATACCTCGGTCGGAAAACAAATTCATCAATGGTTGGAAATCGTAATCCCTTCGAGAAGGATAAAAACCCTCCGGAATTAATATTATTACTTTGAAATTATTATTTGTCCTCATATTGGGCTTAAATTATTGGGCTTAAATCAGGCATAATAAGACATAAAATGTGTTCTGACATACATTTCGACAGAAGGCTTAGGCAAAAAATATAACGACTGGCAATTTATTTATATAATTGTTGATAATTGATTTCGGTACGTAGTGGTGCGTGGACTCATCAAAGTCGTTGGCTGGAAGAAAACTGAACTTTGAACGATGATATTAAGTGACTTGGATGCGAATAAAAAAAATAACGGACTTCATAGTGCTTATCAGGTCTGATTAGCGGCGCCTTAACATATCAAATTTTCCCAATAGAACAGAGTGTACCTTTTATCGCACATATAATAAACTGGCCTACAATGTGTTTGACTGCAATTCATTTCTTGATAAGCTTCTTGTGGGTGATAATATAACTAAATTTGGCTACTTCTTCCACAAAGCATTATTTTTCCTCGATTGTCAGGTGACATCAAGTTAACGCTATTCCCCGTGCCTGGCGGCCATAAATAAACGTTAACATAGCTGGGAAGGGTAGATTCTGCCTCCCCCCCCCCCGAGATCTGAGAAACAGCTCGACGATTTCGATCGAACAAACATAATTGTTTTTTTTCTTGATCCAAAGTTTTCTTTTTTGTTCAAAAATGGGGGCCAGGGGAAAAATACGAATTTTAAACAGGTCATTACGGTCATGTGGTTTGACTGATTGTTATTTTCAAAATGTTTTTGAGCTTGAAATGTACTGTTTTTTTAACATATTAACAAGACAAATTCCAATACAAAAAATTATACGCGTATTCAGAGGATGAAAAGGGGGGATTTTATGATAATAATTATTTGATATTCGTGATGTTTTGGAATTTGGACGATATGAACGGATCATGTGGCAATATTTTGCTGTAATTTGTTACATGCAACATATTGCACATAGGTGCATCCAGCTAAACACTGGGGGGCACCATGTGTGTAACGCCTTTCATCATTTTACTCATTTGAAGTTGGACCTAATTTGACGGAGGGTATCGCCTCCCATTTTATGCACATGAGTGCATCTCTGCCCCAAAATATGTAAAATATAAGTATTTATGATATATATATTGCAGTGACATCGCTTCTGACGCATTTATTGCACCACAAGCTACGAAGGAAGTATGCGCTGCCCAACCGCATTGGTAACACCCTCCCAAAAATATGAGCCTGGCATCGCCTTTGCTGATTTTTCACAATTTTGACACAATACGCGTCATTCAATTCTAGGAAAATTCGCAAAGTTTCAAGACGCTAGGTCTAACGGTCTTGAAGCGGTAAGCGAAAACCACTGGGTAGGGCAGAATCTGCCCCCCCCCCCTCCCGCCAGTACGGAATAGGGTTAAAACTTAAAGGAAATAGTTCACATTGTATTGTTTTTTCAAACACGATTGGACTATATTTTGAAATACAACTTCTTTTCATATTGTCAAGAATAGCCACACATCGCGCCGATTCAGGACAGAAGGACGTATATTATTAATTTTATCAAAACTATATGCGTACTCTCGGCAACGTCAAACGTGGCTCAGCCAATCAGATATTTGAAAGTAGTCGCGTAAGATTACTGTATAGGCTCTGCCCAAGGTGTAGAAGGCCCCAACAATTCTTGGACATTCTTTATTTATGGCCCACATTCCTTCGACAAAAAGTCAAATATATTTGGCTGGAGAGCCCTTTTAGCCCAGAAAACTTGCTGTTTGGGGCTTTTTAACACGGGCTACAAAACTGCTATCTCAGTTCAAAACCCATGTTGAAGGTGAACTATTTCACCTCATCTATTTCACCTCAAATTGTTCACCTCATCAGATTTTGTATAATTGGCAGGGCAGTACAAGACTTGATAATGAGCATCTTGAGCTCAAGACTACGAATACGACTTTGGTGTGGGCCATAAATGGAAATCTGGAGACAAAATTGTATGACTCGTGATATCATACAACACCAGTGGTTGTTCTGGCTTCACCTGGCGCCTACTACAGTCTCTGGCAAGGGGCCGCCGCGCCACGCGGGCGGCTGAGCGGGATATTAGCGAGACGCCGTGGTCAGAGACTACGTGCCAGAGAGTGTATCAAAAACCTCGGATGTAACGTCAAGTCAGACAAATCAGCGATCGGCGCCACGATGCATACCTAGCTCGTGGTCAACTTGTGGTACGGTACATATTAACCATTGACAAAGGTTGAGAACAGTTTCATTTAAAGGGTAAGTGTTCACTTTCTGAAGGCTGTCAAATATACGCCCGTTGTTTGTAAAAATATGAAGTATGATGCTGACTGAAAGCGATGGTGAGATAGGGTTGTTTCCTAAAATATCTTAAATTGAATTAAAAATGAAATTATTTGAAACGACAATGAGCGTCATAATTGAACTATGTAATGAGCATATACACAATCTTTGCAAGCAATTATGGAGACTTAGATACAAACAAGTATTTTGTTATCGTACTCGCAGCAGGTAATCCAGCCAAGGTTAGAGAAATACAAGTCGCTTTTCTCTCAGGACCAACAATATTGATGTCGCTTAATATTGATGTCGCTATCAGCCAATATGCGGTGGCACTATAGACGCGTTTTTTACATTGTAAATTAAATTGCTTAAAAACGATAAAGTTTTAGGAACAAATTATTTTAGTTATTTGGATTTTCCAATGACAGCTATCTCAGTCAAAAGTCAAAACAAATGTGAAACATTCCCGTGAAGGTTATCATAAACCAGTGTATGATGTACAGCTATTAATAGCGCCTCTTACCAGCGGGGGACGACCGGAGGTGCTGTCGTTGCCATTCTGGCTGTCATCCGTTTCTAAATCGAACCACGCTCCTGCCGGCCACTCACGGACGTGCCTGGCTCTCCAACTCCTGTCTTCACGGGTCAGAGTCACCAGTGTCGCAGGTGAGATCACCTGGTGAGTCGCGCCTGCTGTCCACCTGGCTGTACCGACTCGGCTGCACCCGGTGGTCCCGGCTCCACTCTCCTCTTCACGAACGGTTATCAGACGGCACTGCGGCGACGTTGCGGTCGACGAGTGCTGATCAATTCAGGCGGCCCTTGCAGACACACTCAGCTGGCCGGAGGTGGCTGGGTCTGACTGGATGGTCAGAGAGGTGCGCCGGCTTGGTCTGAGAGCGCCGCTGTTCGTCCGACGACGTCTGCTGAGCCAGTGTCGGCTCTGCTGCACGGCGGAGCGGCCAACACTCGGGCGACGCCGAGCTGGAATCAATGGTGCAGCCGTGCGCGCCGCCAGCGCCCCACCCCGCCCCGCGCCATCCCACGCCACCTCCACGCCACGCCGCGCCACGCCGCGCCAGCCTCGCCACCTCCACGCCAGAACAGAGGGGTTGGTATGGGAGATGGCGCGATCCTAGTGGCTGGTGTTTGGTCGAGTTGGCTAAACGCCGTCAGCAAGTTTTAGGAGGTTTCACGGAACTAATTTAATTTAGTTATAACCAGAGGGTAGTCTCGTGCGAGACCACGCTAAATATCTACTCCGGTGTTATTTATTTATTCAAACTCATGCATTTTGTCTGATTTGTTTGCTTATCATTATACTTCGATGAACCTACAGTCTCAACGTCATTGCTCTGCCTGATTAATATTAGAAGGAATATTTGTACGACAGTGTTGACTCGTTACATTTTATCCCACAAGGGCAGATTTCTGGGGTCTTCAGGACCAACTCACAAACATGTCCCCCAAAGAACGACTGAAATTGGTAGATAGTCAACACATTTTCTGATTTTATAAGCATTTTAAGCAGCTTCTTAGAAGAGCTTGTTATTTTAATCAGGTCTGAATGCAATAGCATGTGAAATCCGATGATTGTTGGGAACTGTATCGGATTTTTCGAGATATCTACCCTACAAACCAATTATTGGTGCTTTCCGGATCTGGCAGAGCACTTAGATATAATTTTAGTTGTTGTAAAATGGCATGGTAAGAGGTAACAGTTGTTGTTAAGTGGCATGTATAATGGCATGTTGTAAAATGGCATTGCCATTTTACAACAACACAAATTAAATATAAATCATGCAAGCAATGCAATGCCAACTATCTCACTAGCTAATATTTTATGAAGCTGAATATGATGGAAGCATTTAATAAACATGGATGACTAGGAGTATCAGGCAGGTATGCTATTGCTGGTATCGGCCTCTAAATCCTAACAATATGCATACAAATAAAATTTGATTCTTAAATCAAACTGCAGCTTGTTGCCTAGTTGCGCTAAAGCTAAAAATACCCAGATAAATGTTTCTAAAACATACACATTGTTACAGTATTGGACACCACAATTATTGTCCTAGTTTTTGTGAATGTATGGTTAAGGATTTTTTTTAATGATGCGCCGTACCTGGTCACAAACCTACTTACCTCACCTCTCCCGTGGTGGAACCTACGTTTAACGCGAGTCCCGACCTTAGTGGGGAAAGGAAAGTGTCATTTCGTCAAAAACACGTCGTCGCGCACAAAAATGATGATAATATAAAATATGTTACTTTGTAGCTGTTTGCTTATGTGAGTGAAATAATATGGATGAAGTCAGGGAAGAATTAATAAAATGTATGCAACAAGCTTATTGCTGTCGTAGGGTTCCTTCAAGGCCTATTTGCATACTTAACTCATGTACTCGAGTGCACTCGCCCATAAGTACACCAGTATCATGAAAAGAGAATCATCAAAAAAATAACTCCCTCCTACACAACATATCCGAAATGGGACACAGTTACTCACTACGATGGCCAAGTTTGAGAGCAAACGCAGCTGTGCTGCGGTGCAGTATCTAATGCTTCTATTGTTGAATGATAGATGGCAGCACATCACATTGCCTGCAGTGGTATGCTGTGCCGCATGGTAGGAGGTGCTGTGCGGCACAGTATCAATGTCCACATTTGCACAAAACGTACGGGACAAGCAGTTTTAACAGTTATTTCCATTTCTTTGACTGGTATTGACAGGATGAACATCAATTTCTGCGACGCACAACAACGTGTCTCTGCTACCACAACACTATGCAAATTCGGTAAGCGAAGATGCCATTATAAAAGTAAATATGATTACCGTAAAGTGTCGCAATCATTCCATCCTCTCACCCTTCCTCTAGGCACTAGAGGAGTCTGACTTGAAAGCTCGGAAACCAGACACATAGCAGAATGTCTCGACAAGCCAGGCTCCTTGACAAGTGAAGGCATTCACTGGGAACTGGTCATTGCAAGACGCATATTGGACACTAGATTCCTGTCGCTGGACGTGGACACATTAGACACTGGACAATTGAACATATGTCACTGAGCATCTGGACGGTAGGTACTGAATACTAGACGCTGAAACTCACCTATCCTCCTCATCCTGGTCACCAGTCTGGGCCTGTTCAGCCTCCTCCGTCTCTGAAAAGTCAACACAGGTCATCACAACCAATCGAGAGGACGGAGACGCCGCCACTAGCCAGGACACTGTGTTTACAGAATCTGCCCAGTAAGTTCTGGAGATATGCAATCAGGTTGGGTCTGCCTGGACAAAAGGTGAAGAAGTGTTAAGATTATCACCGACAGTGCTGATTCAAGGAACTGAAATGACGAGACTAGGTATTGCAAGAGTAAATATACATAACTATGAAATGGCGAAGAAAGAGAAAGAGCGATTAAGAGTTGTATGTCCTCCTATATGCTAGAAAAGCCATGGCATGGGCATTGAGAGGCGATGTTTAAATGCGTAGCTTTGCATAGGTTCTAGTAATGCATCACAACACCTACGATGGTTGAATATTTGTCATTATTAGGGCGTTAAGACGTTCCTATCCACTAAAGTAAAGGAATCCTGGAAAAAGAAACTAGTCTACACTAGTCTATGCTATATGGGGATAAGACTAGCTATCGAAAAGTGGATACATGCAAGTTATAGTCACTGTGTTTGTTGCCATATTTCAATTTTAATATCTTCAGCTATGATGCTGATTGCTACAAGCCACCTATTTGTTCAGCAAAGCTACCAGCATGGAAGAATCATCAACATAATTGCAAAGTTGTTTTATCTCGACTAACTCAGAATGTTACTAGGTAGGAAGTAGGTTTAACCTAACCTTCAACACACGTCGTTCGATTCGCTGACAAAATTGTATGCTTATGATGTGCAACCATTTTTACCGTAAGCTATGTAAATCTAGAGAAGATAGAAAACTAATTGATGAGTCACTTCCCTTCTAAGCAAGCATCATATTTTTTAATATTTTATATTCAAAGTAAAACTCCGTTTTGATTGATACATTATCCTCCAATAAATATGTGTCATTTGTGACATTATTTCGCTCCGTTACGCTTCAACGACAAACATGTTATGGTCTTCTGCGATGGCTGTGGTGATCATGCTAGGCTGTTTTTTCAGCATCGATTCTCCACTATTATCGTAACAATGATTTTAGAGTATATGTATCTGTGATACCAAACAGTTAAATGTTTTTACAATGTACCGGTAAAACTTTGGTAAAGTTTTGTCTGACAAATACATTTAATATGAAGCAATTTTCCTTTTTGTATTTTGAAAGTGAAAGCTAGAGAGAAGGAATATTCAGTGTATAGTTATTATTTAAAATAAATCGTATGTCAAATAGGCACTAAGAAAATCACCCGTGCGGAAAATTGCCAAAGTAAAATAAATCCATAACTCCTTATTTGTATGTCGTTGGCTGCTGGTTCATCATTTCACGTTGCTAATTGGTTTACATTTACCTAATCATTCATTTCTTTCGAGACAAGCCGCATAATCCACAGAAAATATTATAACTGAAAATATCGGTACATTATTCAAAGTTAGAAAGGGTGGGTCTGGTGTGTTTAGAAAACTACTGGACTGCAACACCATGTTAGACATCCAGGAAAACTAAAAGCTTGACGCAAACAATACCTCCTGTGTTTATGTTGAACTCATCTAAATCAAGCAGGCACTCGCACCCTGGTATTCCACAGCTTTTGAATTTAAATTTAGGCGGCGCTGGAGCTGCCCAAAGCAGGACGTACAATGTGAGAGTGACATCCTAGGGACACTGGTGCACAGTTGTATTTAGATGGCTCGTCCGACATTGTACAACACAGCACGTGTCACACTAGTTACTTTACTACTACTAGTCCATACAGACCATAACGACTTACACGCTTGTGTGTATATGCAAATGCAATACAGTATGTAGTCTGGAATATGCATTTCCTATCGAAGGGATACGGGCAAATCGAAGGCTGAAAGGGCTAGCTGACATCTGTAAGTACACTGGATGAAATATATTGATGCAATACCGACCAATACAGGTTATATGTTTATAATATTATGCATGGTTGGAAAATGCGTTTGAGCGTATACCTACAGGTAAATATACTGTAGAACGCTAGATACAATCTACACACAAAGGCTATTCTGCGGTGCAAGAAAGTGAAATAAGCGCTACAGATATAAGTTGGCCCTTTTCTTTTAACTAAGTTGATGTTTCACGTTGGTGCAGGTATTTTCATGAGAGTCAATTTAGAAATGACCATAAATTAAGACCAATGCAAATAAATGCAATGCACTTTCAAAACCACAAGTGTCTTCTAAAATATTAAACAAGTAGTGTGTAGTGTGCAAAATACGTTATTTAGCGTAAGTTTTGTACAACTTGTTTATCTAACGTTAAACGAGTATTGACACATTTACACGAAAATATGCATAATTATTCATTACAGGAACAGTCCCATAAAGAGAAAAAATGTCCCTACATGCTACTGAAACGAAGCATGGACGAAATACTAGATGTAAGCCTTGCTTGTACTTACCTTCCTCGACCACCTGTTCTGCCTCCTCCTGTCTATCAACATGGATTTCGATCACATCATCCGGTTCCTCAATGACTGGCTCCGGACCCTGGTCAGCTTCTGGAGTCGACTCCTTCACTGGCTCAGGAGAGAGCTCCTTCACTGGCTCAGGAGATAACTCCTTCACTGGCTCAGGAGAGAGCTCCTTCTCTGGCTCAGGAGAGAGCTCCTTCTCTGGCTCAGGTTCAGGCGTAGGTTCCTTCTCTGACTCAGGTTCAGGTGTAGGTTCCTTCTCTGACTCAGGTTCAGGAGTGGCCTCCTTGACTGGCTCAGGCTCAGGAGTGGCCTCCTTGACTGGTTCAGGCTCAGGAGTAGGCTCTTTGACTGATTCAGGCTCAGGTGTGTCCTCCTTGACTGGCTCAGGTTCAGGAGTGGCCTCCTTGATTGGCTCAGGCTCAGGAGTGGGCTCCTTGACAGGTTCAGGCTCAGGAGTGGCCTCCTTGACTGGCTCAGGCTCAGGAGTGGGCTCCTTGAGAGGTTCAGGAGAGGGTTCCCTCACAGGTTCAGGAGAAGGTTCCTTCACAGGTTCAGGAGAAGGCTCCTTCACTGGCTCAGGCGAGGGCTCCTTTACTGGCTCAGGAGAGGGTTCCTTGACCGGCTCAGGAGAAGGCTGTTTGACCGGCTCTGACTGGTACGCGTCCTCTTGCTCCTCCTGCACGGTCTCAGGAGGGGGTGAGGCGGTCCTGTGCCCTGCCTCGCTGTCGTACCCGTTCGTCAGAGGCCCGTTTGTCAGTCCGGCGGCAGACGAGTCCGCCGCGGCCGAGCTCTGTCGAGACGGCAGGAGATGTTAGTGTATGTATGACGGCAAGAGACGGCTTTCAGCACACGTCAGGCTCTGAGTTGAGACCGGCTGCCAGCATGGAAAACATTGTAAAGCACCAGAAATGCCTTTAAAAGCGCCAGAACCTAATAGTGAAATCGACACATGAAACACAAATGTTAGTTATTTATAACTTGCGATAAGCATTTTCTTTAGACCAACATAAGTAGTTCCTTACAGAGCCACACGTGTATAACGTATTTCTCGAGAAGCTTTTAAGAACTAAGTTTGATATCTCGTGCATCAGTTATTTTAGCCGGATTTAATCGATGTCTGGTTTTATTGCTGTGTTGTTCAGGCTTGACGCGGCGAAAAAGAACTCGTAATTTTACAGTATCACATGGAGGAAGAAACAGCTAGATTGAGCCCTTTGTGTTCTAAAATCATCAATCTGTTTAATATCCTCACTGAAAAGCTCACTTTTTGGAAAGTATTATGTTCATTATATGTTACATTTTTAATCTACAAGTTGTAGCAAAATAAGACAGGCTTTTACTAATAAATCAACCACTTTTTGTTAGATCTGACGCTTTTTAAAATTATTGGCAAAAACTTCCCTGAAATTGCACAAAAGGCCGATTTCGCAGAGAATGTTGCTTATTCACGTAATATATCACATTATATATTTTCGGGACGCATTCATAAAATGGGTTTCAGTTTTCGCGCCAAATAACATCGGCAAAAACATATCGCCCATGCATTAAATGATGCACTCTAATCTTTAAGAAACACGCAATGCAAGCTTGCAAAACATCATTGAAACACTTGTTAAAAAATAGCCTAAAGTGGGTGAAGCCCTTGCATTTCAGCGGCCAATCATTTCACATTCCGATGGCTCGAAGGAAAACTATTACCCTGGAGTATCGTATGAGTTCAGAGCACTTACCCTGATGTATCGTGTGAGCTCAGAGCACTTACTCTGCTGTATCGTGTGAGCTCGGGGTCTTCGGAGACGGCTTTCCGCCTAATCGGCCGGTCCCCAGACTGGATCAGTTTGTAGACGCCCGGCTGTCCCGGCATCTGCTGCAGCTTCACTACAGAGGACAAACGCAGAGAGGCCGTCAGTACCTATCCGTCACCGTTCGCAGCTGGCAGGTATATACAGCTCTGCCGCCAGAGCTGCGACACGTGGCTTATCCTAACAACAACACAGACAAAACGGAGAGCGTGCAGTCAGAATTCCACGTCTGCTGAGCAATGCAACATAGGAATTCACTGTATAGGTACCTATCTAGGACTGATTTTGTTCAGGTTCAACTGTTCAATGTTCATGTCACGAAGGTTAAAACAGACAGTTAATTGTTTTGTTTTTTTAATTTAGAAAAGTTAATCATTAAAGTTAATACATTTGCAGCATTGTCATGCTCCTCCTCGACATTCCTTTGTGGCTATACTACTAATTATCGAAGCCTGCTGGTATCCATGTCTCTAGGGTAATTGAACGCAAGTGTATGGTTTCCGCTGAGTTACTTTGAGTTTACCATATCAAACAAACACGTTTCAGAGACGCTTGCTGCCATTTCTGTGATGATATACGCAATGAATCGCCTTACAAGTAGCTGAAACCCTTCTCAAAAGCATGTCTTCGTCTTTAACACACTGCGAGTGAACTCAGGCGCAGATCAAGGGGGCGCTAGGGCACCGACCCCTCCCCTCCCTGAGCTGGGTCGCGCCAATGGCGGCGCCGCCCGGAGGGAGCAACTCTGAGTATGTCGCGTCCCCCCTGACCGGAATTCTGAATCTGCGCCTGAAACTGTATGTACCTACCAGATACTCCACCGCGCATACCAAACAGACGAATGGTTCAGCATTCAAGAGAGAAATATAAATGGAATTACAGTTACACTTTAACTATATTCCTTGCGGGCGGTTAGAATTACGTTAACGTGCGGGGGCAGATTCTGCCTGTTCTGCCTCCTCCTCCTCCTCCCCCCAGAGATCTCGAGAACTACTCAGTCGATTTCCATGGGACAAACAACATTGGATTCTTCATCAGAAGATATTTATTTGTTTACCCAAACATTTATTTTGTGTTCAAAAATTGAGGCCAGGGGGCAAACAATAATATTTTGATGGTTGTTTTTAAAGGTCACTGCAGCCATGTGGTTCGACCGATTTCAATGCCCAATACGTTTCTGAGCTTCAAATGTACTGATCTTTAACAACTCACAAGATAAGTACCTACCAAAATGAATAATCAGCGTATTCAAGGATGTAAAATGGGTTGATTTCTTATATACAAATAGTATGCTGTTGCGTGATTGTTTGTGACGGTATGACGTCAGCATGAGGACATGATTGTGCTGTAATTGGTTATAATGTAATGTATTGCGCATTCCAGGTAAACCAACGTGGGGGCAACTGTCGCAATCGTAGACGATTTTGATAAACTTGCTAATTGACGGTTGAGCTCAATTGAGGGAGGAAACCGCTTCCCATTTTGTGTACCCAAGTGTGCCTCTGCCCCCAAAGTATGCACAATCCCAGCATGTATGATGCATATTGCAGTGGTTGAAAACGTTTCTCACGCATTGATTGCACCGCAAACTACGAAGGAAGTATGTGCCATTGTGCCACACTATCGCATTCGTAACACCCTCCCCAAAATAGGACCCTTGCACCGTCTTTTCTGATATTTGTTATCAAAATTTTGATACAACACGCGTAATTCATCTATAGGAATATTCACACAATTTGAAGACGCTAACTCTAGTAGTTTAGGAGCAGCAAGCAAAACCCAACGGAGGTGGCAGAATCTGTCCCCGCAAGGAATAAGGTTAAGGCCGCACTACATAGGTTTGAGTCGAGAGATGGTCTGCATAGTTTGAGTTTATCATTTGGCAGGATGCCGGGAAGTGATATTCTTGCAAGACGTTCTTACGAAACGGATATGAATGCAAATGTTTGTTTATAAACGAGTCCAATGAAACTGCATGTAGTACTATCTAAGCCATATGTCAGACGTTCCCCGAAAGACGTTGGAAATAGGTCATGTCAAACAATTATGAGTTACTTCCTTCGGTGATTTCTAATGAACCGTTGTCGGTCGGGAATCGGTTGGGTATTTATTTATTTATAGATGGGTAGGAGTTTTAGAACACATTGCAATTTACTTAAAACAAGCAATCAAACGAAGACGGAAAAGCAGCCATATGTGCGCTTTGATAGTTCCAATCTGAACGGAAATAGCATTGCCTCGTCAGGATTATTCCGACCATGGCGTTCTGCGTGAGGCGGCTGTAATGAAACGTGACCATTATTCCTGTTCCGTGAATTCAACGTTACGTTACACCTGCTCTTCCTATAACCTCCCCCTGCCTTATTTTCTGACGAGCCAGAAGGCCTTCCTCCTGCCGTTTCCAGCTGTTTTATTCAGCAAACACCCGATCGAACCCCGCCCGCTCATCGTTTGATCCCACCGTTAAACCTCAGCCCACTGCCTTTCGAAATAGACTCTGCCGGTGGGCGGAGCTGGTCCTGCACCTGACTGGCGCTGTCGAAACTGATGCCGGCCTGTCATCCGCCGGTCAGCCGTCACTGGTCAGCGGTCAGCCGGGGGTGCTGACTCAGACCAGTCAGCCGCGCCCTATCCTTCTCTGAGTCAGAGGCCGACCGGCGACCCACCACCACCATCGGCGGCGGCGGCGGCGGCGGCCGCGTTTTGGAAGAGAGCTCAGCCGCCGCCGGTTGGCACACCGAGCGGCGTTGAAACCCGGCCGAGGGCGCCCGAAATAGGCCGGTGACGTCATTCTCAGCGATTGGAGCGGTTTTGGAAATAATCTGCCGCGCCGCGCCGCTGGGATGAATGGTCACGAACGTTGTCGACGGTGGCCGGCTCTGCCCTGCGCCCCGAGTAGCTCTGCCCCCTCAGATGACCCCCAGTAGATCTTCCCCTTCCTCTCCCTAGGCTGGTGTGGCCGGGCTGAGGAGAAGAGTCGGTGAGGACCCAGTACAGTGTCGGCCCGGTTTAACAGACGCCAGTGTATCGGAAGTCAGTCGTATCAACAGAAATGCGGCGGGAGTGGGGGGGCTTTGTCAGCGGTTTGGAGAAGTTGGGCCACCAACACCATCGCCAAGGAAATGGTAAAAATAACATGTCAATTCGGAAAGATTATAGCTGTGGAAATACTGCCTTTAATGCCGGAAAAATAGATTGTCTGTTATCCAATAACACATCTTATCCATCTTATGAAAACATTTTATTAATTCAATTAATTGTAGTGACATTGAGAAACGTTTTAGTAACCCTGCATAAGTTCATTATTTTACCAGAATAGCTGTCCACACCTTTGTCCAGGCCTGTCATTGCACTTTGGGTTGATAATTGTTTAGATACAAATACATGCATTAAAATGAGCTGGCATACAATAATATAATTTTTATCACATAATTTATACCAGCATAACATAAATAGCATTCCGCTTTGACACCTTTATGTATTTTCATGCAGTAAGGTGATTCATAACTTATCAGGTATAGGATAAACGATTGCTTTGTTTTAAAATGCCAAATCAAGCTGTACATAGCAGGTGATTTTCATAGGTACAACTACTTGAAGAAAGTAAATCAGAAATAAAGGATAATAATTTCGGGAAACACAATTGCGCAACGAACCAGGCATACAAGCGATGCATAATGGCCAAACGTCAGATTTGATCAAATGGGGCACATCATCTTTACATGCAGCCACCAAAGTGCGGATTAATTTCTCCACCAAAGTAAAACGCACACAGGTACACACACACACACACGCACGACAACCACACACACACACACATCACATCAACACACACACACACACAGACAACACACACAGCCACGCTACCCACAACACTAGTTGGAGGTTAGTGAGTTAGTCACCGACACTCGCGCCTCAATACGGCTCAACACCAGAAGGGCCCCCCCCCCCCCCCCCCCCGCCCTTGGGGCGGTACGACTCGAGTGGTCGTCGTTATCCTGCACAACGTCCGTCGGCGTGTTCACTTACACCGGGGCAGGTGCCAGGCTCGCGCGCTGCCGACTTGACAAGCCAGTGCAGCACCGGAACTTGACACCGGGCTCCGAGTGAAAACCATTCCAAAGTGCGCGGCGTATTCCTAAGCTAACTATGTGCTGCAGGGATGCCTAAGGACTCGGAGTTGTAAATGCCTAAAGAAGTTTGTAAACCGGCTTGGGTCGTTGTCTGCCTCTCTAAAAAAAAATCCATTGATGAATGTGAGTTCGAATTACTCGAAAATTTGATGTAGTATACACTGTGATGAATTGTACTGACGTTTGATAATGATGGGTATGCTTAAGCCCTTCCTGGAAAAACTATTGTCAGAGTATTAAATATGGTGTGTTACGCCAAGCGAAAATGGCTTACTGCTAAGCTAAACGATCTCAAAAGTATAATATCAATTTTACGTCTGTATTCTTTTCTCCGATTAAGGTCATGTGCATGCATATGTATACCGGCGAAATATCGGACGATGGTGACGTCACTAGCTGAGCGCAGCAGCTGAGTCATTTATTCGAGAGTTCCTAAGTGGAGCGGTTTAAGCCACATCGGTCCGGAACGTTTATTGAAACAGGTCGCAGTAAGCAGAAGTGCGCTGACAGTGTTGCACGCAGTTGAAATAGAGAGCACAGGCGCAAATGGAAAGACATTAGTGTTGAAATTAGCCACACGATAACATGTAACGTTTATGTTTCATGTCTGGGGGCTTTGCATCCACTTGGAACACAGCCTGTCGCGTTTGTAATGGATGATAGAGCTCAGTGAGGTGTTTAGGCTTTCTTGGCGGCACCGGACCCTGAAAATTAGAGAGCGTGGAAGTACGGTGCAAACATGGGTGTACATGCGTCAGGATGAAGGGTAAAAACATGATGCGTTGCAAATTGTCATTAACAAACAGAAACCCAGGGCATGTGCAGAAGAAGGTAGTAATAGTTAATGAGCTTAAAACTACAAAAAACCTGGATCAATGACAGTCGGGTTTTCACTTGATAGCATTTCAATTAAAACGACGGCACGTTAAAGTCGTACATTCAGTCTGTCAGCTAGTAACTCACGAATCAGTCAAAACGGACATCCTTCTACGTTATTCACATTAACACAGAGGAAAGCACACCGAAGATATGTGATATATGATATGTGAATAAATGTTGTATACACATTGTATATATATATAAGATATATATATATATATATATATATATATATATATATATATATACCTTATATTTAGTGTGCACTCAGAACGGGTATAAATCAAAGTAAATCCAGTTAAAGGAGAAGGGTAAGGAAAAGGCAGCAGCAGCCGACATAGTTATGAGCAAGGAATGCTTTGGGAAAAGGTGACAGGCTTTAGATCCGTGGGCGATTAAGAGTTTTAAGCTACGTACTCTCAGGGCTCCTGTTGTTCTGATGTGGCTGGCTGTGTCTCCATCGTCGCTGGCTCAGGTTTAGGGGACTCTGCTTTAGACTCCAGTTTAGTTTCCTCAGACGTTTGTTTTACATTCTTCCCTAAAATACAATCACACATTGAATACAACTATGAAGCTGTATGTACGCTCCGCAACCCTCGGAGTAAACGTGCATTCCTTTGGACTCACTGGCTCAGAGCGTCATATTTACAGGCCGACTTGCATAATGTACACAGCGCATAGCCCATCCACTACAGACCACTAGCCACTACCCGCACACATGTTAAAACATCAGCCACCTTTTACGCCGGTAAGAGGCGCCAAAACAGACACTGGTTATCAACTGCCACTAGCCGGCAAAAACTAGTCGAGCTCTATCTGACAGCAGGCAGCGCTGGACAGTGGAAACACACACACACACACACACACACACGCACACAAACAGAGTCCGCGGACCGCCGTCCGGGTCAGCCAGTGACGTCACCAGTCACCGTGTATGACGTCACATATATGCAGCGGTGGAAGCGATCAGCAGCTATTCGCTGTATTAAAGTCGAACAAGTTACTTATCAACGGTACGAAAATTAGCAATATATGCCGCAATTTATCCTCCAGAAGCCTTCGTCATTCAGTTATTTTTAACTGCCAGCATTTTTCCTCTTCCTTTTTTGTGGGTTTTCAACCAAAATTGTGTTCTCTTGACAACATGAACTAAAACAAATCCGACAATCTGCAGCAAATTAGTACCGATCGTTCCACCGCCGCATCAGTACTCTGTCTCCTGTGTCGGTACTCACTCTCTTTGAACTGGTGCAGCTCGAGATCGTCCCTCACTCGGCCGTAGCGGGACAGCAGGTTGATCTCAGTCTTGATCTTGTCGTGGTCGTAGAAGCGGGTGCGCGGCCGGCGACTGGTCACCTTCCCGCCGACAAAGTTGAGACAGGCCACGTTACCGGAGCCTGACCGAGATGTGATGGGTCAGAGTCAGAGTCAGAGTCCAGACAAGCCACGTTACCGGAGTTTGGCCGTAGATGTAGTGGGTGCGGACGCGTCTGAGCCAGAGTCCAGAGTCCGACAAGTCCGACTCCGAGCTACAAGTATCAAACTGCCACATTAATTGACACACTCAGTTCAGACGCGTTTCTATACAGTTTATGTTATGAGCTTAAAACACAGTCCGTTATTATCGTCGACCGTCACGAATGCGTCGATAAAGAATAATGCCAACTGTTATCAAAACTGAAACCGACTCTAAAACTGTCAAAAAATTTACTTCAACACGATCGTAATCTGTAAAACGTATATCAGCGGTTCTGGCAGTTCCAAGAGCTACACCCCTTATGCGAGGCTCTCCACTGTCTCTTCTGACAGCATATACCACAGCCTTCAATCCGTCTCCCAGGACCCTGCACTAGCCCCACCCCGTGCTCCCGCATCACCTCGTCCTCCCATCCTCCCCGTCCTCCTCGTCCTCCCCGTCATCCCCATCCTCCTCGTCCTCCCCGTCCTCCCGTCCTCACGGCCCTCTCCCCCATCCAGTCTCGTCCCCCTCCCCGACCCGCGTCCACCGTTAACAAGCCGCCGCGCTGGCTGGCCGTACCTATACGCTTGGTGTCGTTCTCGGCCGCCTCCTTATTACGGTCGAAGAAGGACCTGACGGCGATGTTGTGCCTCACCGGCTTCAGCTCATCTTCGATGGTGCGCGTCTTGTACGGCTTCGGCTTCCACTCGACGGCACGTGGGTAGAACTTCCTGAAAGGACAGCGGACTGATGAGCGTGCGGCCAGGGTAGCCTCACAGGGAGCGGCAGACGGGACGCGGAGGGAGGTGTGGCGGCAGACGCTGACGCGGCGTGAACAGGTGACCTTCCAGCGGTGACGCGGGTACGGATTCTACGCCGCAGATGAGGAAAGGCAGTGCAGATGAGGAAAGCCCGGTAAAAAGGCAGTGCAGATCAGGGGGAGGCGCGGTAATGCCATGGCAGACGAACGCAGAGTGTGGAGACTCATCGGGATACGCCCCTGAGGTGGGCTCATATCATACAGTGATTCATAAACAGCAGTGTCGCCCGACACATATCAGCAGACCGATGCCAAACTGTGGTCTCTTCGTCAAACCCGTGTTTGTCATCGGTCTGGTGGGACCATTGTCAAGGTCACCGGCGCCTGTCAAGGCCGCAGCTGACGTCACTGTACTGCGCCTGCGTGTCGCCGCCCGGCCGCTAGCTGTCAGTGCCGCCCGGTCTTTTCACCGCGGCATTCCCGCATGCTGGCTGTGGTGCGAACTATTTTCGCTCTGGTCGCCAGCCATGAGCTCGGTCGCCAGCCATAAGCTGGCAGCGGTCGAACACGGCCGACCCGGAGAGCGGGAGAGAGAGAGCGGGACTCGAGACAGCAGCTGTCGCAGGCCGTCGAGACGGCAGAGCGACAGGCAGAGAGGTCAGGCAGAGAGGCAGAGCGACAGGCAGAGAGGTCGGCACTTCAGCACGCCGCGGGCGGTGTTCCGATGGCGGCTCTGCGCGGACAGAACAGGCTCGCAGCGCCGGCAGGGGGCGGCTAGAGGTTCCAATGGTTGGACAGGGTGTCGGGGGCACTGCTGGACGTGATCCCTCGCTAGGGAGCTCTTATAATGCGAGTGCAACACCGTATGATTGGATACAAAATTGATAGGTCTTTCAGGCCTGAAGGAACGCAGATAGCTTAAGTGTGAAAATATGATCACATTGAAATGGAGGACCAATTTGAGAGCTGAAATTGTTCGGGATATTTGTTTCTTCTCACACTTCCACCAAAATGCGTCGTCACTCATTGGCATACTGGCAGATAAAAATACATATTGGCATTGCAAGTGGCATACAATTTCCGTGTATCAAATGCAGATGCTCCCCGCCAGCCTAGTTAGTTGCCAGCAGTGTTGACTGGCATCTCAATGTTTAATTTGTGTCGTGCTGACGGTGTACATCTGACGGTGTGCATCTGACGGTGTGTCGTGCTGTACGTGTACATCTGACGTGTGTCGTGCTTGACGGTGGTACATCTTGACGGTATACGATTGAGCGGGTGGTGTCGTGCTGACGGTGTACCTCTGACGGTGGTGCGTGGCTGAGGTTACATCTACGGTATACATCTGACGGTGTGTCGTGCTTGACGGTGTACATCTGACGGTGTGTCCGTGCTGACGGTGTCCATCACGGTTGTGTCGTGCTGGACGGTGTACATCTGACGGTGTGTCGTGCTGACGGTGTCATCTGACGGGTGTCGTTGCGACGGTGTGTCGTGCTGACGTGTTCGTGCTGACCGGTGTGTCGGCTGAGGTGTGTCGTGCTGACGGTGTGTCGTGCTGACGGTGTGTCGTGCTGACGGTGTACATCTGACGGTGTACATCTGACGGTGTGTCGTGCTGACGGTGTGTCGTGCTGACGGTGTGTCGTGCTGACGGTGTGTCGTGCTGACGTGTGTCGTGCGACGGTGTGTCGTGCTGGACGTGTAACTCTGACGGTGTGTCGTGCTGAGGTGTGGGTCGTGGCTGACGGTGTGTCGTGCGACGGTGTGTCGGCTGACGGTGTGTCGTGCTGACGGTGTACCATCTGACGGTGTGTGCTGACGGTGTGTCTGCTGACGGTGTGTCGTGCTGAGTGTGCTATCTGACGGTGTGGTCGTGCTGACGTGGTGTCGTGCTGACGGTGTGTCGTGCTGCACGATGTGTCGTCTGTACGGTGTGTCCGTGCTGACGGTGTGTCGTGCTGACGCGTGTGTCCGTGCTGACGGTGTGTCGTGCTGACGGTGTGTCGTGCTGAACGGTGTGTCGTGTCTGACGGTGTACAATTCCTGACGGTTGGGTCGTGCGTACGTGTGCATCTGACGGTGTGTCGTGCTGACGGTGTGTCGTGCTGACGGTGTGTCGTGCTGACGGTGTACATATACATCTGACACTGAATCACAGAGCGGCCCACACGCGGCTCCCACACAAACCTTCCTACTGGCACGACTCCACGACCTGCCAGCCCCCCTCCCCCTGTTAACCCCAGGCCCAGGCTCAGGATGCAGCCCAGCCGTTCGCCTGGCAGAGTTATGCCGCGGCAGCTGCTAGCTGGCCTGCAAACTCGACCGACCGATCACCGCCCAGCCCCCCCCCCCCGGCTGCTGCTCTTCTGAGTGGACGAGCTGCATGGTATGCCGCCTTTAAATATAAATATTACCTTGCAATAACTGAAAGAAGCAATATATGTAAGAGACACTGGATGCTTCAAATTAATCTTGTATTGAATTCATAATGTTCAACAGACGAAATCACTTGACGTTGTGGGTAATGTCTCTGCTTTTATTTATGTTGGCTTGAAAGAAAGTCACTACAGCCAGATGTTGTTTTATTCCAGTAATGCTGTGGGTTGAGCGTTCTTCATCACAGCACGGTTCAAATGGCCCAGATCACGGCAAACGTATCCATCGTCTCATTCTGAGTGGTACAGCATAGACACCGACAAAGGGAGCAATGCTCTTGCGCCTACCTTCCTGGGGCTTTGGAAACGCGCCGTTTTTATTACATCGAAATGTACGCAGACGCATCCTACCCAGGAATATTCTACATGCTCAGGAGTGTTCTCCAATCGTGTTTGTTGCTTACTGGGATTGTGATGACCTGGTATTATTATGCTTAACTGGGAGTGTTATATCTAATCAGGCGTGCTTCGATACCTGTGGGCATGCTGCTTCCCTGGTAGCGTAATTTTGACTTGGGAGTACACTGCTTTCTTGAGAGCGCAATGTTTAATTAAGAATGT
>VOPJ01010763.1:0-53891 GCA_014673585.1 Semibalanus balanoides
TACTTATACATTACATTTAAAAACACGCGTCAACAATATTGATGAGTCGGAGTGCCTCCGTTCTGAAGATCCCTGAGAAATTTATTCCGAGCCGAGATTACAGGCGACACACTGCACTGGGCAGGGAGGGTGTTGATGGAGGGGGCGCAGGACATTGTTGGTGTGGGGGCATGCATATGGGAGGGGTGATGTAACGGAGGGGTGGGGCCAAAAAACTAGCCAAAAACGCACCCAAGAACACTGTCCGGGCCGCTCAAAGTCGTCGCTTCCTCAGTAGCTGCACATAACATACCACACCAAAAGTTCTCATACGTCAATTGCCGATTTTTTGTTTCATCGGGGGTAGCTTTTGCCATTTGTCCGGGGAGACTATGATGCCGGGGAGGGGGAGGGGCCTGGGGTTGACACCCCCTGGGGATTCCCTCCTCTCGGAGCCTAGAAATTTGATCCGGGCGGCTACCTCCCGGAACCGGCACCACCGGGAATTGGACCCAGGGCCTGCTCCGTGGAAGTCAGAAGACATACCACGGAGTCAACAATATTGTCAGAAGTCAGAAGAAGTCAGAAGACATACCACGGAGCTACCGGCTCCCTGCCGGATCTCCGACGGCTCACTGCGGTAGAAGGCATTTTATTTTGTAGGCAAGTCTCGAGCGTTTGTGAGCTTAGGAGCCTTCCGTTCCGAAGATCCCGGATAATGTATTTCACGCCGAGAACCTGGACGGCGCATGTCGATGCTCGCCTCAAAGAAATTTGTTAAGCTAAAAGCAAAGATTTATACAGCTGCTAAAGCACAGTTTCTATGAATCATTCCACCAGTGTTAGGGGAAAATTTTCTATCAAACATAAATACCAACTGCTAAAAGCCAGAGTTTCGAGAGAATCTTCAGCAAGTGTTCAGATCAAACCAATCTCCATCAATCTATATAGATTGCGAGCGAGCACGGCCCTAGTTCCAGAATCTGTTTGCTGAAGACTGAAGTTCGGCTGGTTGATTTTGATTTTTGCATGATTTTACATTTTATTTTTTGTGATAATCACTTACGATGAAATCCGAAGAAATAGTAATTGTCAGATATTGTGATCTTAACTCTTCTCCTAATCTCCAGATTGGACTCATTTTGCGTTTTGTGCTCGTGTTCGTACCATCTTGGACACATTTTGCACCTTCTGCGAAGGGATTTTGATTTCCCAGCGATTTAATGAAGTTATTCCCCGACCGAGGTTCTTCATTATGATTGGTCTCCGAATTCCGGAGATTACCAAGATGGAAAAAGAGTCGTTCACGGTTTCGCATGGCAACGACGTCAAATGCAGGCAGATGCGCTAGGATATCAGGTTAACAGAAACCAACAATGTTAAGCGCATCGGCGTCTCATCCAATTTCAATAGCGTCAGCTGACGGTTGGTCAGTTGATATCCCTTCTCTGTGATTACAGTTAACTTGAGCAAACTTTTCCATGTGCGTAGTGGTGTGTATAAATCGTAAACAGTTTTTATATTTTTATAAGTAATGAAATTAATGATTGTTTTTTGTTATTTGCGCTTTTTGGATAAGAGTTTAATGGCATTTAAAATCATAGAGGTCCTTAGGCCTTGTTTAAGCTGTTATTTGCGATTGATTCATCCGGAAGAGAGGCAGTTGTGTCCTAAATGGTGCAAATTTTGGCTGAAAAAAATATATGCCTTAACTGATATGGGCCCAATGGCATGGGTATCAATATTATGAATTTGAGAATGCGGTGCTGGTCTGGGTCTGGGCTTGTATTCATGGGCTTCGGCTGGGCTGGCTTGGGCTATGGGCCACCCATGAATAGTCATCTGCTTTAAGTAGCATGAGAGGCATCCATCAGCTAAAAAAACGCTTGCGCAGACTCTGGTTGTGACGTCATAACTCTGTGACCTGACCTGACCTGAAACTTTTTCTGGTGTCAAAATATTTCAAATGAATCGTTCTACCGGCCTACCAAAATTGATTGATGTCACTGGAATGGATCGGAAGTTATTGAGAATAAAAAGAGGGACGAACGACCACTTTGTGGCATCCAGCCATCGCTATTCGTGCATTTTTACAGGGTTTGGGTTTTTCGTGATGGTAGTTTTTTGAAAGGAGAACCAACATCAGTGCACCAAGTCTCTTTTTAAGGTCCATGAAACTGGTTCTGACATTTTTTTTTGCATTTTCGAAAAAGTCCATTTTATTGTACCTACACCCCTACATATGGTCGAGAAGCGAATTCCCGGAATCTTGCAAACATTTGCACTCTGAATTAGAGATTCTGCACATAGCTGCTGAGTGAGTCCATTTAATACAGTGGTTCCCAGCCCTTCCGACACAATTCCCCTTTTCAGTAGTCAGAAGAAGCCATTGCCCCACCCTTCAAATTTTTTACCGATTTATAAAAACGTTGTTTCATATTGTGTTGGTTGCACCTGTTTACATTCTTCCATTGGTACGTCGCAACTCGCAATACAAACAAAGACAAAGAGCGCACATTATTTATTTATTTTTCTACACCAATTTCTTAAATTATTCTGGGCTTTGTTGCCGACAAGGCCCACCGAGAAGGTAGGTATGTTTTTAGCTGAGGGCTGCATCAAAGCTGTCTTAGCGTAACATTAACCGTTTTCACGAATTATTTATCCGCCTGGCGCTTTCCCCGGTAATCCTCAGCAATATTTGGGCCGTTTCAGGTAGCTGATTCTAAAGCTCGTAATAACACGGCTTTCCCAGATATCTTTGTTATCAATTGAAGGTTTATAAATTAATGCACCTTTCTGGATATTCCATTTGAATGATAACACCAAAGATTAGCTATTTCCTCTTAATTAAACTAGCTCTGGTGAAGCCAGACGGCTGTTGCAGTTTTGGTCGTGTCGTGCTGGAATTTATCGAAAGTTCGGGTATCTCGAAATTCCGGGTAAATAGATCACATTTTGCTATTTATAAGCTACCTATACTTATTAAATAATAGCTCATTTCAATGAAAACTAGATGAACCATTCATGTTTTCACTCGAATTCACTTTGGAACGAAAGGATAGTAAGCAATTTCATTTTGTCGATTTTGGCTGAGAAGATGGCCGCTCGGCTGTGATCACGTGGTCTCCGGGCGCCGGCCGACTGGTGGCCGGTAAAACTTCCAGGAAAAGCCGTGCTCTTACGAGCTATAGAGTCATTTACCTGACACGCCTCAAATATTACCGGGGATTACCGGGGAAAGCGCCCGGCGAATAAATCCTTCGTGAAAACGGCTAATTATGGTTAAACTTTACAGGCTTTCGTCACCCCTGCAGAATGGCTCAGTTACACCAAATGGGGTCATGACCCACCGTTTGGGAACCACTGATTTAATACCACCGGGGGAGGCTAGCAACTCCCTGTTTGGAATGCGGGGCCGCAACAATAAACGCAGCGATCGCTGTGTGTGTAATGCATTTATTATCGGTGTGCAGTGTGCAGGTGCATCATGTGGCAGTGAAACATCCCGTATACGCATCCCGTATCCCGTATCCCGTATACGTGACGGCGCGATCGTCAGACATAAGTGCATTTTATTTACAGACTTATTTCACATGTTGTTAGATCGGTAAGCAGCAGTATATAGTATTACTAGTCCTACATTTTTATTTGTTTTGTTATGTTCTGTGATCTATTGCTGTATTTAGCAAATCCTTTTGTCGTCATGTGCGCTTTGTTGCTTGATGCCTATTGTTTAGTCAGGCTTGTATTAAGTTACTTTTTTTCATTTTTACTGTGTAAGACTAACTCCCATTGCTTAATTATATTTTTAATATAAGTACCTGCTTACTTTGAGGTGTCAATATGCATTTTACCTATTACAATGCGTGTTTGATTGTTTGATAAATTTGGATGTCAGGCTTGCATTGGTCTATTTTTTTACAATTTTGACCAGTAACTCATAAAATGTCACATTTAAAGTAAAAATCAAGTCAGGATGTTGGTGTGGCTATGGCCATACCTGCCATACCGCAATCTCCGTCCATGCAATATGCATGCATCAGGCATTGGATCGTGACTACCAGATATCAGCACTGGTGGATCCAGGCACTAAGAGCAAATACCCACAGGAACATGGAGGTATTTAACACAAGTATGATTCCCTCGCACGTTCCTGTATTGGCTGTGGAAGCACGGTAATTTGAGACCAGGTGGCGCCGAGTGCTGGCCTTCAACACGGCCCTATGTGTATTGCTTTTTCAGCTGATTTTTTGCACTCTAAAAAATAAGTGAATTATGAATATCAAAGCAATTTTGGAATTGCATTAGTTTTCTAAATTGATATCCACAAAAATAAAGTAAGCATGGTATGAATCATAATGATGGTTTGAGCGTGGTGGCTCTTACAAATTACTGCGTTATGAAAAAGAGGATGCTTTGTGTATAACTTTGAAGATATATCTGAAATGAAAAATTAATAATGCATCTGAAAATGCTCACAAGTCGCAAAAACAACCGCGATAAGAGCATTGAATCGGCCTTCCAAAGAAAATACATCCTTGAAGCAATACTTTTTCACTTCAACCATTGATATAGGTATAAAAAAGCGTCCGAGAGGCGAGGCTGGATATTACCATATGTGATGCAAAATTGAATTTTCTTAATGAAGCAAGCACATTCGAAATTTGTGTGACGTCATAGTTTGTTTCGCCTTAAATTTGACTGTCACCATTAAATTTGAAAAATTGAATTTTAATTAAATTTGACTGTCATTTGACCGCCACTGTCCGTTTAAAGTAAAATTTGATATGTTGAAGAATAACCAGATTTGATAAGCACAATGAAGTCCGTTTTTTTTTTTTAATTCGCGACCAGTGACCCAATATCATCGTTCAAAGTTCAGTTTTCTTCCAGCCAATGAGCTTGACGAGTCCACCACCACTACGTACCAAAATCAATTAATTGGAGCCGTTGGAAAAATTGCTCAACTATGAAATTAGGGTGAAATTTTTGCTTAAGGCATCCTTCCGTACACATTATTGTAATGGTCAGGAAACACGATTTCAGTGTTCCGATCTATATATGCCTGATGTTAATTCAATAATAGCATTGACCAGGGAAAATTTTTTGCCGAATGAAGGGGAAAAAGATTTTGCCCGGAAAGTGTTTTTTTATCTTTTACGAAGGGAATTTATTCACCGAAAAGCAAAATTAAATTAGCATGGTTTTTTCCAATCGAGTTTTTGTGTGTCCCAATATGGCGGAGTATATTTTACCCTATTTATGTTTTAAGGTACTCGACCTACACATTGGTTAGTTGATTAACAAAATAACCGGAAATGTCTGGACTGCGCTAAAATTTGGCGCGCAATCAAGCTTGCCAATATACTCTTTGACAGTGCTGTGGGAAAGAAAATCAGCGCTAAACCGTTTCAATAAATATAATTATGAAAAAAATGAAATGAAAGATTATAATTTTGTATTTGTTAATGCTTGCTTTGGTGAGCATGAGTACGACTAAAAAAATATCTTAATCCTAAGACTTGTTGCATGTCTTTGCGATATCATCCGGAATATATGAGGCTAGGATTGTCCCTTTAAAAACTAAGTTGAATTATGTTGAAGCTCTTTTTCTCGTGGAAAAGGGGGCTTTCCCGAGTTGTAGCCTCGCGTGTGGAAAACAGAACATCACGAGAACAAGTATCGAGGCTTGAAAAGGCACGTTACAGCACGTCGGGGACGCGGCCGCGCCCGCCGGCGGGCCGTGAACCGCCCCTGTGTTCCCTACCACTGCCATCACGGCGGGGGCAAGGCTCTTGTCAGGCCCTAGCACTCTCATATGAAGAGGACTTTAAACGATGTAAAGGCCACTCGGGAGTCAGAGGAGGTGTTCCTCTGACTCCCGAGTGGCCGTTAGATAGTTTAAAGTCCTTTCATGAGCCCGAGTTCTCCTTCAGGCTGATCGAGGCCCTCTCAAGCCGACCGAGGACCCCTCAGGTTGACTGTGGGCCCATCAAGCCTCTCAAGTTCCATCAAGCCGACCACTTCCATCAGACGCCACTTGACCAGGTCTAAGCAGAAAGCATCGGTAAGCAATAAGTGTAAGAGGGCCCTTCTTAGGTCTGGTGTTCCCTTGCCAGGTTCGAGGGGCTCTTGCCAGGCTTGAGAGGGTCCTTGGTCGGTATGAACGGGCCCTTGTCAGATCTGAGAAGACCTTGGACTGGTCTGAGAGGGCTGTCAGTCAGTCTGAGAGGGCCTCCAGAGAGTCTGTCGAGATGAGAGGACCCTTACCGCGCGTAGCATGCCCCACAAATTTGCTTGGCGACAGCCAGCAGCCAGGTTGTGATGGAAAACGTGCGTCGGGGCCTCCGGCCGAGCCTCTCGGGTGCATGAACACCTGCTGCAACCCCCTGGCTACGCATGTGGATTAGTTCATCCAGGGCAGCCTGCATTGGATGAATTGAAGTCCGGGCCTCCTTTTACCCCGCCGCGCGTCCAGTGGAGTTTGGCGATGACCTTATCGACCAACGGATGGTGAAAATGACTTAAGAGGCACATGCTAAAATGAGTGTATTGGCTGATTCAACTCGAAACGATGCTAAGCTACAAAGAAAAAAGACGTGAAACATTCATCGTGCACCGTAATACAGTAAACAACACACTCACTAGTAAATGTAAATATATTATATATTATACTTAGTATTATAAAACTTAACTAATGGACTATATGGGATCTATATAAATTTACAGTCTATATATATATAGTGTGATATACATCACTATCATTATTATACTAATAATAATATATATATATGTATAAATAGATATACCTCAGAATATATTATTATGATATATATGGCCAATGTCGGGAATGCAATTGATAAACAATATAGTAACGAATGAGATACAGGTTTCAATATCAGTAAGTTCTTGTCATTCCCTATTGTAGGTTCTATATCGTATACGTTCCATTCATCCAAAAATCATTTACGTTCCAGCGGGTAGATGCAGCCTGTCCCGGTAGCGGGGTTAAATGCATCACTTGCAGAGCTATTTTCACTTTGTTGCTGAAACTATTTATACTTCTTTAGAATACAAATGAATATGTGCAAGCTTGACGAACATTATTTTTGTGGGAAATAGACACACTTTTGCTAGAAAGGTTACATTTTAAAATATCTTCCCCGAGTCGACGACTACGAAGGTAAATGTAAAATTGATGCCCCGTTCTCCCTAATAAGCGATTTAGCTAAACGTGGCGAAATGTCAAATATCAGCTTTTAAGTTGAGGGGGCTGAAGCCTCCTTCAGCCTATTAGGATTTGGAATATTCACCCCTGTGAGTGATTTGCCGTAGATAATCCAGGTTATTTTGTGATTATGTAGAAGTACATTTCAATACTAAGTCTAACAACGCACTACAATCGTCAATCGTGGATGATCAAGAGAGCTTAAAGGGAGGTGTTCACCTTTAACATGTGGTTTTGAACTGAGATAGCAGTTTTGTAGAGCAGATCGAAAAATTAGTTTTGGCTGAGGGACGTTTTTCGCTCGCTAAGTGTTCGACACAGCATTACAAAACATGTCGTTGAAAACAAGTTTCGACCCCCCCCAAAAAAAAAAAAAAAAACTTCGGTGTAGTAATAACCAGGATAACTAGACAACAGGGTACGGCCATATGGCAGCAGCTCTACATCGGCATATCTGGCGCTTTTGAGACATGCAGTATATTACTTCCTTTTTTTCTTCAAATGACGTCATATTACATTAAGTATGTTATAATTACTATTTTAAATTAATTTGTTTAAATATGTCAAAGCTAAATACATTCCAATTCAATTGTTAATAATAATTGTGGTAATTTAGGTATAAAAATCACCTAAACGTTTTTTTCTTCTTTAAATGACGTCATTTGGTGCACTATGTATGCTATGCTATGTATATACACACACTATGCAAGCCAAAGGCAAAGTGGACCCTGGCATCGATAGACAAGAGATGTGGCTTTCGTATGGTTTGCTTACTTTTTTCGTATTCACCTCTAAACTCATCGTTAATCGAGTTTGAATTTTTTCTCGAAATTACTGTACCTTTCCATAGGGTTAGCAATAGTGAAAGGGAGAAAAAAAATAAAACTTCACGCTTTTGTGGACGTCACCAAAGCTGGAAGCTGCCAATGCCCTTGACTGGGGCCGGTAATAACTCGAGTAACTTCTAACTTAACTGTAAAGTACAGTAACTTCGACCAGGACTAGTGAGCCCTTTTAGGAAGAGGTTAATTATTTCACTACAACCCATTTTTCGATCGCTCTACAAATCTGCTATCTCTGTTCGAAACCCATAAAGGTGAACTATTCCCTTTAAGCGTAGAACTAGCAACGGGGAGCTAGGGTGCCGATGACCCCCGGGAGCTTGAATTCATAGGCGTAGGAGCCGGGGGGCAGGGGAGGGCAGCTGCCCCCCAACATTTTCGGGTTTTAACATTACGCCTATGGACGGTGCATGGAAAGAATCGACTTCAAAATGCCTTTCCCCCCCCCAACTTCAAATGAGTTCCTACGCCCCTGCTTGAATTGGTTTTGATCAGGGCGGAGAGTGGAAAATAAATCCCCAAAAGACTATATGGAGGGAAAAATTGGAGCATGGAACTTTTCTAGCTCCATAGGACCATCGTCCATCAGCAGCGTATTTTGAGAAAAGTATAATGAGTAAGAGATGTTCAGCTTGATAACCAGTGGTGGTGAAATGGGGTCAGGTAATAATGTGTATTATATTGTGAGATATTGTGAGATGTGAGATAGAATAGGTATTTTACCAGGGAGTGTGATATCCTCCTCAAATAGGAGACAAGGAGTGGAAAATTATTGTTCAGTGGGCATCGTTTTACACCTTTTTTCGGACACTGCATGGCCAGGGACGCAGGAAGTATGTTCAAGTTGGGGGGGGGGCAGGATTTTAGCTGCCAACGAGTACTCCAGCCGGAAATCCTGCCTCACTCCCGAAATTCTTGCCCGATTTGAATACTAGTACTTTTGGTTGTAGGTATTACCTATTTACGCCACTAACTCGTCCACTACAAGTATTGTGATACCTTAATTTGACTGTCAATAGACTCGGCAATCATACTGCTGTACCGGATTTTTGAAAATTATGATGAAAAATTATAAATTTCGGATTTTTCATATATTCCGAAATTCTCACATGCTTAAACATGAATTTATATTATAGAAACATGTCAGATAGCAAAATATGACGAAGACTTTACGATATTTGACGTGTTGCAAAAATTGAAGATGATACCATTAAACTGACTGACAATCTTGACCTTCCAAGACCAAATCGAGCACTTTCGGACGGGGCATTACCTTCCGCGTGGATATAAAGGCATTTGCGTTTTTCTGCACTTTTTAGTTATTTGATAATTAATATGCTTTAATTTTTTTACGCCTTAGACGCAAACAATAGACAATAAACATGTAGCACAACGCCTATGACGTAATCAGCAGTTTGATCTCACGTGAACCTCGGGTGACTTTGCCCGATTTAGATCATCCATCCTGAGTCTTAGCCTGATATTTATACAAGACTAAGAATTGTTACTTACAATTTGGAATACATGAATCAAAAGTTACCGATTGCTGCTTATTGGTTAACCCGCGCCGTGACGGTGCTCGGCGCCACCTTCGCCGTGCCGGGGGAAGGGAACACCATTTAAAAGCTCGTTGAAAAGTATTTGGAAACTATTGCGGTCATTTCGAATACATTTCAATATTCAGGTCACCAGAGGTCATCAAAGGTCGGATTTTCCACTTTCAGGGCTTTGCTCCAGAATCACCCAAATATCTCGCGAACTATGATAGCTCTAGGAACAACGAAAAGCGATTGAAGCTCTTTGAAAAATGCAAATAGCCAACGTGTCCTCCAATTTTATTTCAGGGTCAACAGTTTAGGGCTCCTAAGACCATCAAGGTGAAAGGTTATTTTGGTCAAATCAGTTTTTTTTTTCACTAGTATCTTTTACCTAATAAAGGATAAGGCTATATTTGAGCCATGGTGTTGGACGGTCAACAGGCGCTTTAAATCGTATTCACGATGACCAGGTTAGGTCAATTAGAAATTTACCTCATTGTCAAGATTTAGGGTAACCCAAATATGGTAATGTTGCAAATTGAGAGACGTGTCTCGTCGAGTCACGTCTCCCATGTAACGATTTGTTTGCTTGTACACATTGGTGACGGTTTCACTTCTTTAACTATATTGTATAGAGAGTTAATGACAAACATTGTTGGTGACCTCGGCTGACCTCGACTGACCCTGTAGAGGTCACTTAACACAAATCGCTCCTGGGTCTTCAGGAATGGCCGATGATAACATGATCAAGAAGGAATTGGGCTGCTATCTTGGTGATCCTCAGAATCTAGGCGACGGGGGGACGGGGGAGGGGCACCGGGGGCACCGTGCCCCTTTGAATTTTTAAGGGGGCACCCATATAAAAGAGCTCCCTTTAAATTTGTTATGTCTTAGGTTACAGATTAAGGTCCTATTATCAAATTTATGGAAACACATTTGTATAATGTCGTAAATATCCTCGTTAAAAAATAATAATGATATACAAATCGTGGAAAATCGAATGTTCAAGTCAGTGGCCAGCAGAAAACGTGAAATAGAAAGGAAATAATTTTCGTTTTAAAATGCTATGATCAGATTTGTTTAATAACTTTGAGGTTCAAAACACCAAAATTCCAAACGTTGCTTTTTTTGTTCAAATTGACAATTGTATGTGAAGATGTAAAAGTAATAAATAGAAAAACAAATATGCATAGGGGCAAAAGATCAGCATCGTCACTTGCAAGTCGTAACTGTAATCACGAAGTGCAAAACTCTAAAATGCTGACGATTAAAGTTTCATATGGTTTAGATCGTTTGGGATTATTGTGTTGACGTTCTATGAGTGCTGGTAGGTAATATCCTAACCAATTCTGAGTTTTCACAAATTCAGCTTATCTATCCTTTAAAGGCTAAACAGGCCTCATTCGACTGAAAGCAATCAAACTAGATCCTGCCATAAAAATTTCAAGCATTATATAAGGACAAGTACTACTTTTTATTCTTCCACATTGACTGTGATTACTTTTCAACGATTTATGCAATCAGAAAACTGTTAACGGAAGAAATCATCCTCAGAAAAGTTGGGGGGGGGGCGACGCCCCCCCCCCCCGCGAAAAGTTGGGGGGCCGCTGCCCCCCTCTGCCCCCCCCCGGTTCCCGCGTCCTTGTTGCCAGGCCCAACACTTGTTCGTATGTGTTTTGCTTAAAACGTATTTTGTGAATGCAGAAAAAAAAGGACAAAAGGTAGACCAGGACGTGATGACTTAAAGAGCTCAAAACTGCAAAGAAATGTTACATGGAGGGAAGGGATTCTTCTAAAAATACAATTAAAGTAGTTTCACTGCCACTCCCACTTTTAACGACATTTCTACCTCCTGCGTGAAGAGCATTCCTTCAGAGTAGTTAAAACCGTCAGTTCCCAGAAAGCCGGCGTTAGCTTTTTTTGGGTACTAGGTTTCATGGGGCGGACTCAATCTGTGTGTACCAAAAAACTTTGTATGTATTGTCTGTTTGTCTGTCTGTTGTCTCGCCAGACTTTTGGTATACAATAGACAGAATACGAACAAAGGCGCAGCGACTCGCCGTCTTCACCGTCGGGTTGCGGCGAAGCGGGGGAACGACGATGCGCGGTCGCCGGCGATCGGCGCCCGTGGCACGTGGCACGTGCCCGCCCCGTGGACCATTACCAAAACTCCACATGCGGACGCCACAGGCACGTCAAACGAGTAGAGACCACAAAAATGACACTCCAGGTGACGTGCGCGGGACGTGCACATTCATCCAATAATGGCTCGACCCGAGGGGGGTCAACTTTGCCCGCTAGGGGGGTAACTGTTTTTCACGTTAGGGGTCCTTAGATTTTCGGGAAATTTTCCGCTAGAGGACACCAAATTTGGTGCACAACTAAGGAGTTCGACGAGGTATTTCGTGCCTTAAGAAATGGTGCTGGGTGGCAAAGGTGCACTGCAGTGCAGTGCCAAAATTTGCACCCTCTCAACCATGATGCTCCAGCGGCCACACGGTTGGCGGCACACACTTGATACTCGCAGGTACATGCCCAGGTACATGCCACTTCATCCAATAAAAGGGTAGCCGAGGGGGGTAACTTTGCCCGTAGGGGGTTAAAACATGTTTAAACGCTAGGGGTCCTCTGATTTTTGGGAATGTTAGCTAGAGACACCAAAAAATTTGGTTGCACTGATGGATTTGGCGAGCATATTTTGGTGCACATCAATCGTGGTTGCTGGGTGAGGAGTGGCACGTGCGGTTAGGAACCTCCGTTCTGAAGAAAACGTTTATTTCATATTATACTAGAAGTAAATAGCTATATAAAACTAAGGGCTATATAAGTGAATGCGACGGCTTTTACCCCGGAACCCACCCACACGTATAGCGTGGGTACGGCTCTAGTTAAACCGTTCTGTCTCCCGAGAAAAGCGCGTTAGGTTTTGGGAACAAAGGTTTCGACCTGGGGCGATCTCATCTGTAGTGGCTTTGTTATTGACTTTGTAGTCTGTCTGTTGTGAGTTTACAGACTTAGCAGTCACTGCGCTGCGACAAAGGGGCGCGCGGACTCGCCGTCTTCACCGTCGGGTGCGGCAAGGGGGGAAAAGACGACGCGCCGGTCGCCGGCCGTTCGGGCGCCCGTGGCAACGTGCCACGTGCCGCCCGTGGACCTCTACAAAAATTCACATGCGCGATGCCACAGCCTCAAAACGAGTGGGACACAAAATTGACACTGAGTTAGGTGCGCAGTACTTGCACATCATCCAATAATGGAGCTCGACCCAGGGGGGTCAACTTAAGCGCTTAGGGGGGAAACTTGATTTGCTCGTGTGGTCCTCTGATTTCGGGAAAATTTCTCGCTAGAGACCACCAAATTTTGTGCTACGATAGAGTTCGACGAGCGTATTTTTCGCGCGCATGAAATAGGGGTGCTGGTGGCCAAGGGTGGCACGCTTGCAGTGCACGTTGCCAAAATTTTGGCACTCCTCTCAACATGATTCGCCTCAGCGGGCCACACTGGTTGGAGGCACACACTTGAATACTCGCAAGGTCAAATGCCTAGAGGTACCGATGCCCACGTTCATCCAAAGAGTGTTCGACCCGAGGGGGGGTCAACTTTGGCCCGCACTTTAGGGGCGTGGTAAAGACTGTATTTTAACTTGGAGGGCCTCTTTGATTTCGGGGAAATTGTTTTCGCTAGAGACACCAAATTTGGTGCACCTTACAGAGGTCAACGGGCGTATTTCGATGCAATGAAATGGGTTGTGGGGTTGCAGTTGCGCGCTGCAGCAGGAACTCCGTTTTCAAGAAATCGTAAAATTATAGCTATATTAAAAGTAAAGCTAAGTAAAATGAGGGCTATATAAGTGAATGGCGCGGTTTTACCCCGGACCCACACACGTATAGCGTGGGTACGGCTCTAGTCAAAGGAACAATATTTGTATCCTAGTCTCCTGTGTGGTTACGTTAGCGGGGCCCAGATAACTGTTTGGCAAGGTGAGTGTAATTCGAATTCGTGTTTTGAGAACCACTCAAAGACCTATCCGCCGTAAATTTGAACAGCGTGATTCTAGTAAGCTAAATTAAGCTCGGATGACATTCGAGTTTCACTGTTGAGTGTTAACAGCGATGTCCGTGCAGTGCGTATGCATGAGGTCATCCTGGCACCCCGGTCATGCCGCCGCGAGTTGACAGTGAAGGTGCCCGGAACAGACGCCCGTCCCAAGTTCGGGTACACTTGGCATCGTCCTGGCGCTGATCGGGGTAGAGGTTGAGCTCCTGAGTTTCGATAGAGGTGGCATATTGCACTAAATCGAGCTAAACGGAGACATCAAACGTGAACCACTGCAAGCCAGCATAAAGTTGTGTAGCCACATTGACCTGCCAGACGATGACGGCAGCTTCTGAGGCATTGTCGCCAGCATCAGAGGCGTCATCAAGAGCATCAGAGGCGTCATCAAGAGCATTAAAGGCGTCATCAAGAGCATCAGAGGCGTCATCAAGAGCATCAAAGGCGTCATCAGCAGCATCAGAGGCGTCATCAGCAGCATCAGAGGCGTCATCAAGAGCATCAGAGGCGTCATCAGCAGCATCAGAGGCGTCATCAGCAGCATCAGAGGCGTCATCGGCAGCATCAGAGGCGTCATCGGCAGCACCAGAGGCGTCATCAAGAGCATCAGAGGCGTCATCGGCAGCATCAGAGGCGTCATCAGCAGCATCAGAGGCGTCATCAGCAGCATCAGAGGCGTCATCGGCAGCATCAGAGGCGTCATCAGCAGCATCAGAGGCGTCGATGCGGCAGCAGCGTAGCGCTGCCACCCAGATGTCGGGAAGTCGGTCCGTGTTGATTTGGCCGACCACGGCCCAGGCCTCGTGTGACACCAAGTGACCCACTGGGACCGCCCTCGGACAAGGGCTCCCTGCTTTGGAGCGCGTGCGAGCCGGCTTTAAGTAGGCAGGTTTGTAGCAGCGGTTGGAGACCAGCAACCCGTCGGCCACGGGCGCGCACAGCAGCAGCGTCACGGTCTGCAGCTCGCCGGTCTCGACGAAGAGGCCGGTGACGATGGTGCCGGCCGGGCAGGTAGTCATCTCGCCGACAGCGGTCACCGGCTCGGCCGTCCACTGGTCACGGGCCGAGCTCACCATCGATATGCCCGCTTCTTTGGTGTGCAGGTTGCACTTCAGCGCGGTGGGTGGCTGCACGTGTTCCCTGCTTTCCGACGGAGGAGCTGGAAAGTTCAGTCCGACCAACATGCTCAGAGAGGGACATTCGTAGGCCCATTTATCCTGCGGATTCTGGGAGCCGGGTGCGGTGTCAGCTGGAACAGCCGATTCCAATGCAGTGAACCACGCCGCGTGACATCCCAAGCTATCACTGAGGTAGGGTACGCCATCGTTACATAGGCAGCATGGGTATTCTTTATTGTCATTTTTGCATGTTCCGCAATGGGTGTTATTGAGACCAATACAGTGGGCAATGCATTTTCCCAATATGCCGCCAGTAGTGTGGAGATCCATCATGCTTGGACCACCGCAAGAAGTCGTCGCATCTCCACCACAGGGGGAGCTGTCCACCTTCAGACAATCCAGGCGCTCGGACAGGGAGGGCTGTTCTTGGTAACAACGACAGAGTTCACCCTGTGCCACGCTGAAGAACGGCATGCTCCCGTCATCGTCGTAACAGAGCTGCCTGCAGTTAGACGCCGTCAGAGATGAAGAGGTGTGGGACGTGCCACTCTCTAGTATGTTGTAGCATCCGATGTGGGTGTAGTATGGGGAAGTGCGACATTCGTACCAACCCTCCTGTCCTGGTGGACAGCGGCACGGGTCAGCCTGGCACCCCGGCCACGCCACCGCGAGTTGACAGTGAAGGTGCCCGGAACAGACACCCGTCCCAAGTTCGGGTACACTTGGCATCGGCCTGGCGCTGATCGTGGTAGAGGTTGAGCTCTGAGTTTTGAAAGAGGTGGAGGTGGACGCAACAGTCGGCCCTCGACTGGTGGAGCTTAGGATAGTGGTTGCAGACGAAGTGGTGGAATCGGTCGTGTCCTTTTCGCTGGTGGTGTCCTCTTCATCGGTGCTCTCAGCAATACTCAGACCATCCGTGGTCTCAGAACCAGCCGGTCCAGCTGGTCCTTCCGTGGTCCCAGAACCAGCCAGTCCTTCCGTGGTCCCAGAACCAGCTGGTCCTTCCGTGGTCCCAGAACCAGATGGTCCTTCCGTGGTCCCAGAACCACCCAGTCCATCCGTGGTCCCAGAACCAGCCAGTCCATCCGTGGACCCAGAACCAGCTGGTCCTTCCGTGGTCCCAGAACCAGCTGGTCCTTCCGTGGTCCCAGAACCAGCCGGTCCATCTGTGGACCCAGAACCAGCTGGTCCTTCGGTTGGTTCCCAGAACCAGCCCGGTCATCCGTTCGGTCCCAGAACCAGCCAGTTCCATCGTGGACCCAGACCACTGGTCCTTCCGTGGTCCCAGAACCAGCCTGGTCCATCTGTGGACCAGAACCAGCTGTCCTTCCGTGGTCCCAGAACCAGCCGGTCCATCCCGTTGGTCCCAGAACCAGCCAGTCCAAATCCGTGGAACCCAGAACAGCTGCGTCCTTCCGTGGTCCCAGAACCAGCCCAGTCATTCCGTGGACCCAGAACCAGCCCAGTCCTTCCGGGTTCCAAAGAACCAGCCCCAGTCCTTCCTAGGTCCCAGAACCAACCAGTCCATCCGTGGTTCCCGGACCGCCTGGTCCATTGGTTGTCTCAGAGCCGTCTGTGTCCTCACCGGTGGCTCCCAGTCCATCTGGCGCACTGGTGGTGCCGCTGAAGGTGCTGTTGCTGGAGCTGGTGTCGTCCGTGACGCAGACAGCGTCCTGGCAGCGTGCCTCCGGCGTCACACGACTGCATTCGGAGTCCGACCAGCAGAAGTCGCCGAGCCGCGCAAGCCCTGTCCGCACGCGAAACATCTCGGGGCCCGGCTCGGTGGTGTCGTTCCGGCCACGCCGCCAGCCCAGCCGACAATCAGTCGACTCAGGATCGTAGCTAAAGCTGAAGCAGTTGTCGTTCATCAGACAGTGGGTGAGACAGGCGCATTCGGAGGGGGCCAGCGTGCGGCCGAGTTCGTCAGCGGCAGAGAGGAGGTGGCCGCGGCTGCGCAGCAGGAACGGCACCGCTCGGACCGAGAAGGTCTCCGGAGGCAGGGTGCCGGACAGCTGCTGCTGCGGCGCGGCGTCCTGACCCATCACGATCGGCCAGCACGGCAGCATGACCGCCAGCAGGACCAGCGCGCCACGCATGGTGCGGCACGACGGCGACTGCGGCACGCCTGTGGACAGGCAGGGGCAGTGGCGTGTTTAAAAAAAATCCGTCAAGAAGGAGAGGGGCAAGTTCTCAAGAAGGCGCTAAATCCCCATATGAGGGTGCAGTCAGCGAATTGCGGGGGGGGGTAAATTATAAAAATAACAAAATAATAAAGAAGTTAATTAAACAAATCATGCAATGCATCGATAACTTGAACTAGTTGTCCTTTCCACATGATGACATTTTTGAATATTTTTGAACCGTTAAGTTCGTTGAGATATCCACGAAATTTTAGCAATTTTTTACTTGATATATATATATATATATATATATATATATATACTAGCAGTGGTGGGCAGCTTCCGTTAATCCGTTGCTCCGTTATTAACGGAACTATTTTTCAGTAACGGAGTAACGGACTCGTTACTTTTCAAAACAGGTAATGGACCAGGTAACTTCCGTTACTTTATTTTAAAGTCCGTTACTCCGTTATTTTGGTGTTGAGATAGTGGGCCGGCGTGAGAAGGATGGGCACCACTAGTTGGGAAAATAAAGTAAGCATATAAAAAACGATATATTATCGAACGAATCTTATCTTAGGTCTTCTGAGGTCAGTGACCTTGTTTAAACTGTGCAAGCATATAACCCCAGTGGAATATATTAATTATGCAAAATGAAGGCCAATTTCGAAAATCAGCGTCACAAAATACTCTTGAAACTACCAGAGGTCAGAAAAGTCATCTCAGGTCATCGACGGCAGGGGCGGATCCAGAAAATCTCCAAGGGGTACTAACCCATCACGATCGGCCAGCACGGCAGCATGACCGCCAGCAGGACCGGCACGCCACGCATGGTACGGCACGACTGCCTGACTCATCAGTTACAGTGGTGCCCCTACCTATGCCCAAATCTGAAAACTCAACGGATTTGGTCCACTATATTTTGAGGGTGCCCCTATTTCAGCATTTTTTAACAATAAAAAATATTTGACAGTTTTGTAAAAACGTTGTCATTCCTAATTCTATGTATTTGCAATATCGTAGTTCTCTTTATATTATCTTAAGTGCCGCGGATGGTAGTAAACTATATAGTTTGCACAGGCAAGGGCGGCCATGGGTGTTATTTTCTATACGCCTGTTAGGGCCAGGGCCCTACAAATAATTGCATAGGACATGGGTGTTATTTTCTATACGCCTGGTCATAGGCGTAGGAACGGGGGGCCGTGGGGGCCATGCCTCCCCCACTTTTCAGGCTGGGGGGCCAGCAATGTTAACTGCCCCCCCCACACTTTTGAACGATTTCTCCTTCTCCGGGAACCGATATTTGTCGATATGAATGTTTTGAGGTTGTGAAAATAATTATGAATTTACATCCCCTCAATACCATAATCCATTGACGTAAAAACGGCGAATTAGGGCTGCCAAAGCCCACCTTTTTAGTTTGGCATCCAATAATATAAACAGTTCTCTACCTTTGAATGATTTTGTACTTTTATATCACTGATAATGATTCTATGTGAATGCCTTTAAAGTTGGCAGAATATCAAGTAATTACAAACTTCCACATCATAGCCGTAGGGAACGGTGAATGGGGGGCCATGATCCCCACTTTTAGGTGGGGGGGCGTCAATGTTAAATGGCCTCCTCACTTTTTTGAGCAAGCTAATCGATCTCTTCTTTTGGTTTTAAGATGAATAACTTGGAGTTGAGAGAATACTAGGTACTAAACTAATTCACGACCTCGCGTAGGGAAGGGACAGGGGCCCATAATGCCACCCCACTTCTTAGCCTGGGGGTCAACCAATAGAACCTCACCTTTCAGTTTGAGACCATTTTGCCCTTTTCGATCACTGATATTTGTTCGAATTAGCCCTCGCCCTACGGGAACGTTTTTTTCACCTTCGCCCTTACGGGTGGGGGTTTGGCTGACAGCCACCTCCTTCCAAATTTCCACTTCCACCAAGCAAGATAGGCACACGAAACAGCATGTTGCTTATCTGTGATAAATTTGATGGTATATCATTTTTTGATGCAGGTCAATAGGTGACCTCCCAGGTCAAGGTGACCTCCCAGGTATAAGATTGGCTACGTCCAAAAATAGTGATTTTGCTCAGACCGTCGTAATGATTAAAGTTATGAAAATAAAATGATTTGGTTAGGTTGTTGGTCGTTGAATTAGCTATCTGACCATATATCAACTTTTAGCTCTGGGTTGTTAGTTAATAACCCCTTAGATCACGGACATCGTCATCAGGCATAGAGGATCATTGCTATGGGCGATAAGGATTAGCAACCTCAACTCGATCACGTCCAGAATGGCGATAAGAAAACCTCAAAATGAGAAAAATGATAAATGCAAATAAAAAGGCATGTTCCTAGACCAGTTTTGTCTAACAAAATAAAAAATAAAATTGTTTGTATCTGACCAACAAAACAATGCCAGTAATAATTATAATAATAATAATAATAATAATAATAATAATAATAATAATAATAATAATAATAATATAATAAAATAATAAAATAATAATAATAAATAATAATAATAAATAATAATAATAATAATAATAATAATAATATAATAAATAATAATAATAATAATAATAATAATAATATAATAATTAAAAAATAACACGTCTTTATTTTTCACTACTCAGTCAAAAATAGAGATATTGCTTTTACAATTTTGTTTGGGTATTGTTTAAATCAGTTCTCAGTTTCTCACACGTATTCCGTTTTTTAAACATCATTGGAAATTTCGATTTTGTAGTGATACAAAACAGTTTTGACTTATTGGGGTCAAAACACATAGTTTTGGATTTCCAAGATAACCATGTTAAATAAAATATAATTTTATGTTATTTCCGTTTCTATTTGCTATATTGCTGCAAAACTCTTTTTTCTATGATTTTTTTCTCTCAAATAATTTGTCGTTTTTTTACACAACATAACGTCCTAAAAACCTAATTATCTCCAAAACTCTTGACCAGTGTCAATGAATTTTAGACAGCATACGTATAATGGTTGTAAACTCAGCTACTGTAAATTTCAGATAAATGTGACTTATGTGTAAAAAGTTATTAAATAAAAACTTCAGGGGGTGGGGGGTTGTCAGCCCCCCGTAGGGCGAGGGTTAATATTTTGAAGTTGAGAGAATAGCGATTTATGCATAACCCCACAATGATATAATCACAAGCATACCTTAAGAACCGGGAGTGGGGTAAGGAGGCCAGGGCCCCGCGTTTTAGGTCGAGGGAGCTAACAATGTTAACTGCACCCCCACTTTTGAGTGGTTGCTCCTTCTTACATCGCTGATGTTGATTCGGTATGTCTGCCACTGCCATGATTAGTTATGATTACACCTAAATTGCAGCCGTCAATATCAAAGCATGTAGAAGTATAAACTAGCAATTGGAACCAGGGGACGAAGGTAGAGTTCGACATGGCTGCACTTTTCCTTAGCCTAGCCACCCCACAGCCATGGCACCACAGCCACAGCCAGCCACAGCCANACAATGTTAACTGCACCCCCACTTTTGAGCGGTTGCTCCCTCTTACATCGCTAATGTTGACTCGGTATGTGTGCCAATGCCATGATTACAGCTATAATTACACCTAAATTTCAACCGTCAATATCCAAGCTTATAGAAGTATCAACTAGCAATTGGAACCAGGGGACGAAGGTCCAGGTTTTTTAGACAGGGGCCAACGACAATAACTGCTCCCCTACTTTTGGTTCAATATACGTCCGCCAGAGTGAGTCCCCACTCACACCCTCGCCGCGCAGCTCAATTCGGGAGAAGCGCTAGAATACATATCTGCCCCCTCAGTCCAACGTGGTTTCGAGCCGCTTAGGCGCTCAATATTTGGGTCCTAATAGGGATGGCTGTGGCAGATGGCAGCGGCCGCAACTTCTGGTCGACGATTGCCAAGTGTGCTTTTCGGAAATGCCGAATAACAAAATCCAGACTAATGCATACTTAGAAGCCAAATCAAGTCAAAAATATTAGATATTGCTTTGATTTGGGTTTTAATTTTATTCATACTTTGTTCTATGATATATGTATTTTCAGTTGTGTACATGTGTTTGAAAGTAATAGATTTTTCGATTTCTTCTTTCCACATTTTTTTATAAACATATTTAAAAAACAAAATATTTAATGGAGTACCAAGTATAATGGACGATGCCTAAAATAGAATAACATAGCAATATTATATTTTTGACTTACGTATAGCTCCCTAATGTTTTTGTAACCTGATAAGTGATTTTTTCTCCGAAAACACGATTTTTCCCCCCGAAAGAGTGCATTTTTAAGCTTAAATACCGAACATAAGGTTGACCGGTCCAAATAAACGGAGAAAAAAATGGAGTGCTCTTTTGCCACAAAAAGATGCCCCCACGGAGGCCGGAGAAGATCCGCCAGTGGCTGGCCCCCCCCCCCCCACTTTTCAAAACGTTCCTACGCCTATGGTCTGGCTGGCTGTCTGTCGTCCTTGTACAGTGACCTCTTTGGCTGCAAATGTTGCTTGTAGAAGGGGGCTTTTGACCACTTCAGTTTTCCTCATTCAAAGCATCTAGAAATGCCGAATTGGATCTATCTGGCTATTCAAGATGCTTCGGTTGTTTGAAGAGCGATTGTGTTTCGCGGTATATTAGCGTGACGTGACCTGTAGTCTATCATTATCCTACATCATAGACAGCGTGCCCAACTAAGCATTTCCAAACATGAAACTTCATAAGTGTCGCTGTGGGGAGACAAAAGTAGTTTTGCCAGTAACTAAACGCAGTTTCATAAAAAATGGCACCCTTATGCTCTTCGGCTCATATCTGCCACAGTTTTACCCAAAAATAAATACCAATTATATCGTACATAAGAACAAAAAGTTTACTCTAAGACCACTATAAGCATATATCGATAGATATTCATTTGCGGCTACACGTGTCACGATGTCGAAATAAAAGTTTGTCACAAACTCTGGTGAAACGATTTCGGGATTTGAAAGCATTTACGATTTCCTTTACAAACGACCGTTAATCAGATCCTCGAATCCGAGGACCCACTGTCCAGTTTATGGCACGCGCAAGTATTGTTGCCCCCTACATCTGCATTGTTGCCCCTTACATCGCTGCCCCTTACACCATGTCACACGGCTTGAAACGTCAGAGACTTTTTGGAAGAATCATGTCCAGGCTATATCGAGCCGGAAGTCTGGCCGACTAAAAGTCCTGACTTAATAATCTGGATTGTTTCACCTGGGGAGAATTGGAGATAATTTTTTATAACCTGGAGAAAGGATACGCGACGTCGAAGAGCTGAAGGACCGGCTTAGGACCTGCTGGACACAGCTTTCCCAGAGGCTGTTAGCGAGTGCCGTCAGCGCCGTCCCGAAGCGTCTCCAGGCATGCTGATGCGTTCATAACTTGGTGGAGCTCATTTTGAGCACAGGCTGTGAACTTATGTCGTGACAATGTCTCCACGTTGAATTCTGATGTGTTCTATGTTTTTAATTCACCTTCACAAATGAGGTGTCTGAGACTCCCAGTTTTGCGTTGGTGCTTGCAGAATAAGCTAGTATAATACACGGCCCCGTGCGACTTACTTTCGTTTCACCTTGGTTGGCAGCAACATATTTATTTCGACGTCGTATAGCCACAAATGAATTGCTATCAAGATACGTTTATGATGGGTTAAAAGCAAATCGTCCGCTCTTTCGATCGATATGTTTGGTTTTTCTTTTTAGCCAAAAATGTGGCAGATACAAGCCGAGGGGTTTAGGGGTACCATTTTTTATGAAATACCCTGTATATCGTCATATTTGAATTTCGTTTGTCACTTTGCTGTGTAAATCTTTACTGTATGCGGCATGCATATGGCGAGGAGCATGTGACATGAACTAAGCGGCGTCGACATCGACTCACTGTTTCGCTGTGTAGTTGCAAAGCATTGTGCTGAGGAGCACACCGCTCCAGGGCCCAGGCTGTGCTGAGGAGCACACCGCTCCAGGGCCCAGGCTGTGCTGAGGAGCACACTACTCCAGGGCCTAGGCTGTGCTGAGGAGCACACTGGCACACCGCTCCAGGGCCCACATTGTGCTGAGGATCACACCTCTCCAGGGCCCACATTGTGCTGAGAAGCACACCGCTCCAGGGCCCACATTGTGCTGAGGAGCACACCGCTCCAGGGCCCACATTGTGCTGAGGAGCACACCGCTCCAGGGCCCACATTGTGTTGAGGAGCACACCGCTCTAGGGACCACATTGAGCTGAGGAGCACACCGCTCCAGGGCCCAGACTGTGCTAAGGAGCACACCGCTCCAGGGCCCACATTGTGCTGAGAAGCACACCGCTCCAGGGCCCACATTGTGCTGAGAAGCACACCGCTCCAGGGACCACATTGTGCTGAGGGGCTCACCGCTCCAGGGCCCACATTGTTCTGAGGAGCACCCTGTGTATTATACAATGGACTTTTTCGGAAATTGAAAAAATGTCAGAACCTGTTCCATGGACCTTAAAGGGAGACTTGGTGCATCAGTTTTTGGTTCTCCTTTCCCAAAAAACCTACCACCTCGAAAAAACCCAAACCATGTAAAAATGCATTAATAGCAATGGCACGATGCCATTAAGTGGTCGTTCGTCCCTGTAATTAGTATCAATAACTTCCGATCTACTTCAGTGACATCAATCAATTTTGATAGACCGGTAGAACAATTCATTTGGAAAATTTTGACATCAGAAAAAGTTCAAGGTCATGTCATGTCACGGAGTTATGACGTCATAACTAAAAGTCTGCGCAACTTTTTTTTAGCTGATAATAATGAGTTAAGTAGCATGAGAGCATCCATGGATGCTCTTATGGTACTTAACTCATTATTATCATCACTTGGCGTTAGAAAACGATCATGACGGTTATCAGTGGTAGATACAAAGGGTGAGCATGCCCCCACCCCCTTTGAGCCTTGAAGGGGCCAATAGCCCAAGGGGGCCATAGCCGATCAATGTCAATCTTAACAAATTTCGCCCCGTTTTCAAACAAATCGCAAGTGCATGTTTCCACTCTGGACTCCAGAGGACCCATTCTGGCCTCCAAAAAGCCCACTCTGGTCTCCGTAGGGCCAAGTCGGCCTCCAGACAGCCAACTCTGATCACCAGAAGGCCCATTCTAACTTAAAGAGGGCCCATTTTGGTTTGTAGAGGCCCATTTCAGCATGTGAAGGGTATATTTTGAACTAAAGAGGTCCATTCTAGCATATATTTGTCTTCATTTTAAAAAGTGTCCCCAAGGCTTGAGGGGCCCACTAAGAACTGCGAGGGCCAACCAAGGCCTTTGGGGCCCACTTTGCCACGTGGCCTCCTTCTTGACCGAATCCTGGGTCCACCACTGAAGGCCATAATATAACTGCTCTGTGCCAAATACAACATGGCTCAGTGAAATCAAAACTGGGCCTCTCATGTGGTCTGAACGGCCCCTTGGATTCCAAAGGGCCTCTTTGAAAGGCAGAGTGGGCCCTGTAAACCGATGGCTCATGGATCCAGAGCAGGCTCCTGGTGAGGTCAAAGTTAGGCCATCGAGGCCAGAGTGGCTAATGGAAGCCAGATGTCGTCCTCTGGAACTAGGGGCCTTGGCTGGTCTTGGAGTGCCCAGACTCTTGTCTGAGGGTCCTCTCGGAATCTGACCCTGGCCTAGAACCCCTCAGGCGGGTGACAGGGGCCATCTTAACAAGTCAAGATCCCTCAGACCAGAATCTGAGAATTTGAGCACTCCCAGACCAGCCAAGGACTCCATAGGTTCCAGAGGACCCATCTGGTCTTCGTGAGGCCCACTCTGGCCTCCCGAGGGCCTACTCTGACCTCTAGAGGACCCGCTATGGCATCCAGGGGCCATCTGGTTTCCACAGGGCTCCTCTGCCTTTCAAAGGGCCCACTTTGGCATCCAGTGGACCAATTCTGACCTCATGAGCAGGGATGCGGAGTCGGAGTCGGAGTCGGAGTCGGTAAAATTGTACCGACTCCGACTCCGGGTGTCAGTTATGGACAGCGTCTTTGGCAAAGTATTTGTTTTGTGCATTTAAGTGAAACCACCTTGTGGCCGTGGACTATAAGAAAATTAATGCCCCTTCGACTAAGTTTGGTTCGATTCCATCAATGATTTAAAGGTAAAAGGTAAAATAAAAGTGATTTTAAATCACGGTGGGCGAAATAGAACCTGAGGTGTGCCGTCGCCTGCATCGGATGCAGATCAGAAATGCCATCGTCTGGAATTTAACCCGCTATTGACTGGGATCTCAGCTGAACCCCATTGACGGTGGGCGATATTCGACCCCTGGTTATCTTCCAAACAATGCTCGCAGGAAAACGCACAAGGTGGTATTCGAAAGCTCTAAATAATACGCATCTTAATAGCAAACTCAAAATTTTCAATTTGGGTCTCATCTCATAGGTCTACGGCAGGTCGGGTATTATAAAATCAATGGTTATTTAAATGAATGCGACCATACCTACTTTAAATACAGACCTTCGATTGCGACATTATCACCCAAAGTGCTCTGAAAGGTTTATAGCAGGTTACCTTTCAGGTCACACATTCAGTGTTAGCTAAAGCTGAGACGTATTGTGATAAGGTCAACGTCAGGTCAAAAAAGGTCACTATGCGCCAAAGATCTTCAAAAGTCGGACGTCACATGCTTTATATATTATTTTACACTGGAATTCACTAGTATAGTCATCTTACCACCTGACCTCGGCTCAAATAAATGAAGTTGATGTCTTTCACAGTTCAAGGTCAGGTCTCATAAGATCAAAATTAGAAATAGAAATAAAAATAAAAATACATGGTTATAGACTATTTCTGCCTCCGCAATGTAGTGGTGACGTTTAATGGTTCGTAGCTTGTCATTAAAAACGATAATTCAATTACAAAATTTGTCTATAATTACTAGCGATACGTCAGTCAAAAATGCTGATATTTGTTTTAATGGGGGGGGGGAATTACTTATAGTTCTCTAACACATATTTTGTTTTGCAATACGTTTGATGATTTAGGTTTTGTGTGTGTGTGTGTGTGTTTTTAACTCAAAATGTTTCCAAATCCGAGATAGCCTTTTTGTAGCCTGAGACATTTAATATATCCTAACTTGTTTTGTATTTTGCTCAAAGTATGAACGTTGTATGATCTGTTCGAGTTTAGGATTTTGATGTCAAAGTCGTGTGGCATTGACGTCACCAACGTTCGCTTATATCGAAAATGTTCGACCAAATTCCTCTTCTGCCCAGAAGATAAACATGCAATTGATATAAGAGAAGGTACCAAAAATATCACGTTGATATTTTTGGTAAAGCTATTGTTATTGTTTTTCTTTAAGTGAAAATGTTTCCTCCCTCTCTCCACCAGTCAATGGCGGGATTAGCAACGATCACGATACAACAATTTATACAAAATGTTTTAAGTGAAGTGCAACCTACTCAGGCGAGTTAAAGGTCTCATTCATTAACTATATTATCTAATTTTTGCTTTTAATATTCATGTGAATGGTAGCATTGGGATTTTTGGGCTTCAATAACTAAACAATCGAAAGCTATGGTTCATACGGTTTCTACCCATTTCAACGAACTTGCTAGATTTTCCAAAATTTATCTCCATCTTGAAACGGCGAGAAAATTATTTGCTATGGGGTGGTTACTTCTTGTGCCTGTGAACAATGCTTCAGCTAATATTAGGTCGGGTCGATCCGGAGTCGGAGTCGGAGTCGGAGTCGACTCCGGAGGGTCGGAGTCGGAGTCGGAATCGGAGTCACTTGAAAACCGACCGACTCCGCAGCCCTGCTCATGAGGGCTTAGTTTGATTTCCTGAGCCATGTTGTTTTAAACTCAAAGCAGTTATATTATGACCTTCAGTGGTGAAGCGAGGATTTGGTCAAGGAGGGGGCCACGTGGTTAAGTGGGCCCCAAAGGCATTGGTGGGCCCTCTCAGGCCTTAGTGTGCCCCTCAAGCCCTGGGGGCCCTTTTGACAAGGAAGACAAATATATGCTAGAATGGACCCCTTTAGTTCAAAATATACCTTTCCCATGCTGAAATGGTCCCTCTTCAAGTCAGAACGGGCCTTCTGGTGATCAGAGTGGGCCCTCTGGATGCCGACGTGGCCCTACGGAGACCAGAGTGGGCTCTTTGGAGGCCAGAATGGGTCCTCTCGAGGTCAGAATGAACAAATGCACTTGTGATTTGTTTTAAAACGGGGCGAAATTCGTTAAGAGTGACTTCGATCGGCTATGGGCCCCCCTTGGGCTATTGGGCCCATTCGAGGCTCAAAGGGGCGGGGGCATGCCTCCCTCTCTGTATCCACCACTGATAACCGTCATGATCGATTTCTAACGCCAAGTGATGATAATAATGAGTTAAGTAGCATGAGAGCATCCATCAGCTAAAAAAACGTTGCGCAGACTTTTGGTTATGACGTCATAACTCCGTGACATGACCTGACCTGGAACTTTTTCTGGTGTAAAAATGTTTCAAATGAATTGATCTACAGGCCCACCAAATTTTATGGATTTCACTGAAATTTATCGGAAGTTATTGAGAATAAATCCAGGGACGAACGACCACTTTGTGGCAAACTGCATTGATATTAATGCATTTTTACAGGGTTTTGTTTTTTCGAGGTGGTAGGGTTTTTAAAGGAGAACCAAAACTGATGTACCAAGTCTCTTTTTTAGGTTCATGGAACAGGTTCTGACAGTCTTTTTTCCATTTGCGAAAAAGTTCATTTGATAGTACTTAGCTCCAGATACTCCCAATTATCTCGGAAACTATGATAGCTAGGAGCAAACATTTGAAGAGGCAATAGATGGCTATGGAAATTCGCAATCGCACCCATGTCCTCAAATTTCAACTCAGGTCAATAGTCTGGGCTCCAGGGGTCATCGAAAGTGAAAAATATTATTTTTTGCCAAAAACTGTTTTCACGAATAACTGCTAACTCAAGTGAGATACGGAAATAATTGTGACTTCATCGTGTTTGTCTTATCAGTGCGCTTTGAGTGATATGATGTATATTATTACCAGGTTAGGTCAACCTAGAAATGTGACATCAGGTCTAGGTCAAGTGGTACCCCAATAAAGTCATATTGCACATTGGGAGACGCGCCTTGACGAGAGAAACACATTGGTGCTGTTTTCACTTATCTATCTTAATTGTATCGAGAGTTATTGACAAAAAGGTGTTGGTAACCTCGGATGACCTCGGCTGACCCTGTAGAGATACCAGAACAAAGACTGCACATTGGTCTTCAAGAATGGCCTATGATAAAATGATACAGAAGGAATTGGGTTGATATCATGCGTATCCTCAGAATGGAAAGCATTTGCATATTTCCCCGTTGACTTATAACGGGGAGTTCAAGAAAATGACCTGACCTTAGGTCACTGATATAAAAATCTGAGATATACGAACTATAGGTAGTAATGTTCTCATGAAATCCTGTAAGTACGAAACCGATTAACCAAAACTCTGGCTTAAGTAGAACCGTTAACTTTTTTGGAGGCGGGGCACATGACCTGGCCTGGTGACCTGCTGACCTGATATGACCTGAAGTCAAAAATTAGTGAAAGCTTGACAAAGAATGAATGAACAGGTACGGAAAGTTTGGCGGCGTTACGCACCACCGTTTTCCCTTATCGAGGAAACCCTGAGGGGGTCTAACGCCCCCTCCCCCCCCCCCACCGGCCCGGCGTTCGGGTTAAACAAAACTGTGCCGACTGGTTGTGTGGAACTAATTCTGAATTCCGCTGCGGAAGGCGGAAACTTCCGGTGGCACTGGCCACGTGCGCTTGCGATCTGCAGATCTGTCCCCAGGGGGTGCTGGCCTCAGAGTTATGGTGATTCCAGTCCAGTACTGCGTGGTGTTCTGTGTGCATCACCCTCGACCAGCGACTGCCCAGCTCATGGCAGCTGCTGGCATCACTGACACGCTTCAACGACAGACACTGTGTCACGCAGACCTGTTAAAGCTGCTCAAATGGTGACAAATTGGAGCTATAACAGGTCGGAGTCTTCAAGTGCGGGCTGTTTTTCTACCATAAACGTTGTTGACATATCAGTAAAAACGTGCTGCAAGCTCAAGCTAGATGGTGCTATAAAACTAACATAATGAGACCATTGCTTTTCGAGAATGGCTTAGTGATGAGGTCACTATCCAGCCAGTAGCATATAAGCATAACACGATATGCATGATATACGAAAGATGAAAAAGACCTTAACCTAAATAACTATTGATGTTTTGAATTAGATCATTGTGCAATAATGCGCATATAATTTTAATTTATTTTAAAGGGAAATATTCACCTTTTCCCTCAAAATTTGGGTTACTTCTTGATCTCGACAGACGAGATCGAAATATATGTAAATTCATCACATTTTGCATACAAACTTTATTACCGAAAGTTATTTGTTGTTGATAAGCGTTCCGCACTTTTTCACCACCGGTAGATGCAAGTGCTTTTGGTCATCATACTGCGGGCTTTTTCCGCGTTTTGATTTTTATGCAATGGAGTGGAAAACATATTTTGCGGTCTGCTTGTGATTATATGCCCACCGATCCTCTACATCTACATCTCCTTTATCAGACACTGAGAAACATTCTGTTTTTTTCTTCTTCTTCTTCAAAATCGTTGAAACACTCCATAACGATTTCACACAGTTTTCTTCAGCACACATGCTTGACCTACTTGTTAACGGCAAAACACTTAATGCTGAGGACGGCTGGCGTGTGGCCGAGTGCTTCCAGGACTACATTATAGGGGCCTTAGCATTGCGGCGTGCGGCGTGCGGCGGCGGCGGGCGGTGGTGTCGCGGCCCTACAGTGATTACGATGCCAGCGCGAAACATAGTACCGAGGCGGCAGATAGGGTTGTTTAATTGTATTTCTGTAATAGCATTATGAGTTACTGGTTGTATTTGTTTTGAATTTATTTTGTTTTGCTCCTACTTTATAATTTAATTAGTAGCCGTTTTCTGATGTTACTTTGCGCGACACTCTCTCTCTCTCACAACCACTCTCTTTAAAATTTTTAAAAATGCGTCTTTCAGTTACGTAGCCGCTTTCACGATGACTAATTTGCGTGAAAAATGGTTGCTCGCCCCTAACTGTCCCGTAGGTGGTAGGCCAAAACGATTTTTTCGCAAATTAGTCCATCGGTGAGAAGCGGCTAATGACTAAAAACATTTTAAAACTTACCATATTATAAATGTTTTTAAACACATTTCTGCGCAAAAATTAATTCATCGTGGAAAAACCGCGCCTAATCGATTATCATTTACGAGTGTAAGTGTTTTGTTTTTTTTTTGCCCTATTTTGTCTAATATTATTCAGTAAGAGGTCTAGGGAAAGGCGCTAAGTTATAAAGCGTAGACTTTTGCGCCAATCCGTGAACATTTGTGATCGTCTTTGTATGCAATATTGAATAAAATGTACTCAACAACAACAACAACAACAACAACAACATCAAATAGCCATTGAATGAAAAGGTAAACAAATTAGCAGTTCACCGATGCGCTTTTACGGTGCACCGTAAAAGGGTGTGCGGGTGTGCGGGTGTGCGGGTGTGCGGGTGTGCGGGTGTGTGGGTGCGTTTGCGTTTGCGTTTGCGGGTTTGATGCGCCGTAATATCCACGTGTTCATTGTGGATAATCCCAATATATGTCTTTGTCTTTGTCTTACATATATGACGTACGGAAGGACAACTTTGTCAGTGACATTCATGAAGTACACTAGGTAGGGGAGACCGGGGTACGTTCTGTCACTTTTTTTTGCTAATTGGCCCTGGCGGGCACACTTTTCAGAGTTGGTGTATTGATGCTTTCCCAATACTGTTACATACGATTATAGCTTAAAATCGTTTATAAAGAGTTTCAAGTGGTATCTCAGTTGGTTTCCGCACCTAGTGTCGATATTGTTGCGATTTGACTCATTTGACAGAAACCTGGCCCCCATTATACGGGGCACGTTTGTTCCTTATGGGGCAATTCTGTCATTATGGGGCACTTCCTGTTTATCACGAACGTCATTTGTGGCCGGTGCCCCCTGCAGGGGGAGAGATGGTGTCATCCATCGCCACCAATCAAATTAGGTTTTAGAAAATTGGACGGCATATACGATCCCAACACTGTCATTTTTGTGTTTTTCTGTGGTTATCCCATGCACAGAATCAGAGTCCCTAGTACGCCTATGATTTTCATTGTATTTTCCCCTTTCATACATTAAAAGACCAATGACATTAGAAGGAAACTCAAAAACGCTTTGCATAAAAATTTAGGTCGAATGACATGGGCTACAATGACCTTTCAAAAAATCAATATTGTCGAATGTGCTGCCCCTTGTCCCCCCATTTTTGAACAAAAAGCGATCGGGTACAAAAAGAAAGATTGTGTCAGACGAAATCGCACATGGGTGTTATTTCCATCGAAATCGGTAGCGGTTCTCGAATCTCTGGGGGTGCAGAATCTGCCCCCGCAAGGTTAATCGTAATTCTGCCGCTCGTGAAGCGTGCAATCGGCACCACCCGATGTCGCTCTTACGCTTGAAGTGGTGTACCATATCTGTAAACAGGCAATCATTATTTATTGTCTTTATAGCGATACCGACTAGGAATCATGAACAGATTCAGTGACAGAACCTGCCCCAGATTGGTGACCGAACCTGGCCCCACTCGACACACTGTCACAACTTTTTCGGATTTTTGCTGAAAACCTTTGGAGATGGGGCAGATAACGCTCAGCACAATGTTCTCGACCATCTACTCGGCCCATTGACAGCATTCAAAGACAACTATACAATTCTCTGAATGGCCACCAAGCCAACATTTAGTTCCTGTATAAAAGTTTGATTTCTGTTGAAAAAACAAACTTTTCCAAATTGGACCAATCTGGTCGCAGGCATGTTGTTGCTTTGATAGTACCGGGCCAGTGCAAGCACACAGGAACATATGTTACGAAACAACAATATACCTGCGATGGATAGTTCACGAGGAAAACCCGCCGACGGAATGTGCCCCGTGACAGAACGTGCCCCGTTCTCCCCTACTTGTTTTTTCTTTATTCCAAACTTGCAACTTTTAATGAGGGAATAATTGTATTGATTTATTTAATTTAAGCAATTCATTGTTGTACCATAACGGAAGTCTAAAAATGTTGTTAAAAATGAATATTTCCCTTTAAAGGGACGCTGCCACCTTCCCAAAAGTTATGAAATGTACGCCGCTTGTGGAGCTTAATATGAAGTAATTGCTGCCGAACACGATTATGAAATTTGTAATTTCATAGAAAATGAAGTTTTAATGTGTGGGCTGATGACGTCATGTGAAGGAATATGGGGAAATAGAGAAAACCTTCACGCTGCCATATGTATGACTAGTGTATGGCTAATGTAGGGACAAAGGTAAAACAAGTCGACTATAATCAACATTTAGTAAAGAGAGACGACAACATCGGCTCAGGGTCCCCGTTCAAATAAGTACCTACACTGGGGACACCGATTTTGCAGATGTCAAAACCTTACTCAAATTTATTTGTGATTCGACCTCGGTGGTTGTTTTAACTTATACCATACATAATTGCAATGCCAAACACGGAAAATGGCTATCTCAGCTCAAATATAATGTTAAGGTGGCCGGGTCCCTTTAAACATACCGATTAAACGGGATATGCAATTTTGTAATTGTTTCAACACTGTTTTGAGGGAAATGCTATAATTGCTATGCTATAATTATAACATTGCTATATTAAAGTCGACTTGCTTTACCTTTGGCCATTTATTAGCCATACACTAGTCATACTTATGGCAGTGTGAAGGTTTTCTTTTTTCCCAAAAATTCCTTCATATGAAGTCATCAGCCCAAATATTAAAACGTATTTTTCATGAAATTGAGCAATGTTTGTGAGAAACAAATGTCTAATCGTGTTCGGCAGCAATTACTTCATATTAAGCACCACAAGCAGCGTACATTTGATAACTTTTGGGAAGGTGGCAGTTGGAGATGCAAAAAAATATCAAAAAACAGGAACCGGCACCGCCACCGCCACCGCTCATAAATGAGTAGGACCGGCATCAAGCCCGGCTACCTGTGGCAGCACCCGCCAGGCCAGGCAACCAGCAATCTGCATGTCTACTTCAGTATACAATAAACGATATTTTAACCCCCCAACTTGTGTTGAGCCCGGCATGCAGGACCGCAAGCCTAAGTTCAGACACAGCTTCCAGGCCCGCCGGGCCTGAATTTGGGCCCGGCGCCGGCTCCGTGGTCCTGAAACTTGCATCTCTAGTGGCAGTGTCCCTAGCAGGGGTTCTGAGGACGATCATCTGAGTTTTGGCCGAGTTAATCTTCATTCCGTTGAAACAAAACCATTGAAATAGCGAATTAATTGCGTTTTCCATGCGGGAAATGATTGACGGAGTTCATGTTTTTTTTTCTGAAATGATCACCTGAGTGTCATCGGCATATGTCACTACTGATACTTCGTCATCGACAAACAGGCTTAGATCGTTCATAAAAATCACGCCAACAAGCATGACAAACTTCCGCCCTGAGAGATTCCTAAAATGAACAATATTTTGCACAAACGCAGTCCTCTGACCGGGACTGTGCGCCGGCCTCACTCGGCCAGCTTTCGAGACGGTACACAGGTGACGTCAGAGGTCACGGCGCGGCCGCCGCCGACCGGCTGGGCCGGTCCAGGTCAGGTCATGATCGGCGGCGGCCGCGCCGTGGCCTCTGACGTCACACTGTGTACAGTTTCGAAGCTGGCCGAGTGGAGCCGGCGTCCAGTCCCGGCCAGACGCTACGTTTGGCAAATATGGTTCGTAAGCCGAGTCGGCGGCGCGCAGTGCTCAGCTCGCGTGTCGCGAGGGGCGATTCTGAGCGTGAGGCGCAAACGGAAGTGAGCCTTAGTGGCGACAACGATAGCGCTTGGCTTCGATGCAGCCGTGCAACCAACCAAACCATCTAATGGCTTTGTATTCTACGATACCTTGATGTCCAGAACATGACGATTCAGTAGACATATCATTGGTCTGCATTTTCGTCATACCATAGGCGATAGGCCTGGCCAAACGAAAGGGGCGCGATTTCAGACAAAATGTTGATTTACCAAAAAGGCGCTCGATGGATTTGTGAAAAATTTACATCGGTAGATTCCACGTGAACTCAGCTTTCGAATGGTGTATCTCCCGAAGTTTGACACCTCCGACCCCTTCCAACAAACCGTGAGAGCATGGTGACAAAAAGGAATCATGAATATGGAGCATCAATATGCAACACAATGCACAAATGAAAGCAGCAAAGGCATGAAAGAGGCACCCAGGTTGATCATTGAGTTACAAATAAAGCAATGAGATTAGGCCCATGGATGGAGAGGGAGGTCTGGTGATCATAGACATAAGGCTAATGAGAGATAATGTAAGGTGAGATCAGTACTATTATTAGCAATCACTCTGCCCCAAGATCTCACCTGCATGACACAGAGAGCTCAATCTGTGACTGTGGCCCAGAAGCAGTGCCAGGTTGAAACATCTGTGGACCACTGCTGAACATGATGACCACCTGTCTGAAGCAGAGAGCTAGCAGCAATCAGAATAACTTGAAATGATAGATTACAAGAACAGTGCAATAGTACTCATGACTTTGTGATAATTATATGATTGACAGTAAGCACTGTAGGTCATCACAGGGTTGACACCAGAGCCCAGAGGCCAGACCATCAGGAATGGATTAGTCAAAACATTCTGAACAGATGGATTTCAAATTCAGAAGCCAGGAACCACATTAAGCAGAGCTTTTTGCACACTTCACAGGCCTTGACATCTGACCAGGCATTGAACAATGTATATAGCAATGGCTAACACGGTATGCAGCACTTCACCCAGCATCAACCCTAAAATCTGAACAAACAATTCACAGTAGCTATCAGAATCGTAAAAAGTTTAAGAGTCAGGCATACAGGGCAGACATATAGGTATTAGGTAGGTGCCTGGCCATGATCTGCACTGTGCTCTGATGTCACCTGACCAGACTGACCTTGCCTCTGCCACAGGCCATCCCAGTCCAGGTCAAATAATCTTTGTTTACAAAGGTTTTCAAGCTGCATAAAAAACATCTGTAATCTAAGCGGGTAATGCCTAAGTCCACCATGAATACCACCTGGAAAAATATTCCAGCACTGGGTTGCTGAATGCTGTCACATATTGATGAGGCGATTACCAGGAGATAAACAATATATTGGCTAGGTGGTAAGTACTGTTGAGCGCAGTTCTAATGAAATGAGATGTGCAGAATGAGTAAAAGTCGTCAACTTTCCTATAAAACGGCGTTCAAAAGCAGTAAATTATCAATATGCAGAGGAATTTCAACCCAAGCCCTGGCAAAGAAAGCAGAAAAACTTACCAAAAAACAAAAAGCAAACAAACAATACCCCTGGGTTTGACCGTGGTTTGACCTTTCCCTTGCCTTTCCTCTATAAGAATCTTGGCCTTTCCCACTAAATAAGTAAACAAATCTCGCATAGAATAGGAGGGCATTATATTATTTCATCACCGAAATTCTTAAACCACCACTGAAAATGACCACTTTCTCGTTGACTTCCATGTTAAAGCATCACCGTTTCTTCGTCAAGCTTTTATCATAACCTAACCTAAACTAACCTCACTGGACCTAACAACACCTAACCTAACCTTGCCCATGGAGCCAGTTTAGATGTTTATAAAGAAGTGCATCGTCCAAAATCATTCATATGTTCATGTTGTTCATTTTCGGTGAAAAAGTTATTAAGTTGGGTGACGGGACTAATTTATTCCCGATATAGACATATGCTGCGCATTAGTGCCAATTCTAATGCGAGTTTTGTTTACTTTTCCCACTGAACTCTATAGAGACCTTTCCTTTTTAGTGGAAAGGATATGACCATATCCTTTCCTATATGGCTATAGATAATACAGGCGACAGCGCGATAAGCGCAAGGCATTAGATACCGATAAGCAAGACCGTATAAGACCGATAAGCGAGGAGGGGGCTCTGGTGTAGAGCAGTCACTGAGAGCACCTCTAATTACCGTGGCTGAGAGTTGGTCGAGGCCCGAGTTGGTAAGATTATCGCTTTCTAGCCAGTGAACGGGTTCAAATCCCTCTGCAGACCTCGGACTTAACTTGTTTCAAGTATGTAGTATTTAATTAATTGCCACCTTGAAGGAAATAGTTCACCTTCAACATGGTTTTTGAACTGAGATAGCAGTTTTGTAACCTGTGTTGAAAACCCCTAACTACAAGTTTTCTGGGCTGAAAGGGCTCTCCAGCTGAATATATTTGACTTTTTGTTGAAGGAATGTCAAGAATGTGGGCCCTACGCACCTGGGCAGAGGCTATGCAGTTATCTTATGCGACTACTTCCAAATATTTGATTGGCTGAGCTGAGCCACTTTCACGTTGCGGAGAGTATGCATATAGTTTTGATCAAATTAATAATGTACGTCCTTCTGTCCTGAATTGGCGCGATTTATGGCTATTTTTGACATTATGAAAGAAGTTGTATTTCAAAATATAGTCAAATTGTGTTTGAAAAAATCCAAGGTGAACTATTTCCTTTAACACAGTGCTAAAATATTTGTCCAGGTGGTATTCATGGTAGATATAGGCATTATCCACTTAAATTACTTTTTATGCAGCTTAATAACCTTTGTTTGCCCCTGTGGCTCATTATGAATACAGATAGTAATTGGCATCCAGCCTTGTCATTGTGAGGTAGAAGTAGGGCTTCAGTGTTTGTTATTTGCCCCGGACTAGGATGGCCTGTGGCAGAGGCAAGGTCAGGTGACGTCAGAGGGTGGGGAGGACCATGGCTAGACACCTACCTTGATGTCTGCCCTGTATGCCTGGCTCTTATTTTTGCATTATTAATTATCACAGCTACCAGGAATTGCTTGGTGGATGTTAGGGTTTTATGCTGGGTGAAATGCTGCACACTGTCAGCCAGTTTGATGTTGGTATTTGTACGTTCATTGCTCAGTGCTTGGTCAGTTGTTAGGGCCTGTTAAGTGCACAACAAGCTCTGCTGAGTATGGGTCCTGCTCTCTGAAATTGAAATTAATCTATTCATTAGGTTTTGACTACAAATAATGTGTTAAACCTGCCAAGCCTGACCTCATGATATCCTAGGTACTTTATGATTACATTCTGACTGAGAGTATCCTGATGTTCTGATGTTAACCCTGGGATATCTTAAAGTGCTTACTGTCATTCTCATCATCATGCAGTCAGTAGTACTAAAGCATTGTTATTCCAATCTATAATTTCAAGTTATTCTGATTAATGCTAACTCTCTGCTTCAGACAGGTGGTCATCATGTTCAGCAGTGGTCCACAGATGTTTCAACCTGGCACTGCATCTGGACCACAGTCACAGATCGAGCTTTCTGTGGCATGCAGGTGAGATCTCAGGTAGTGTGATCACTAGTAAGATTATTTATCTCACCTGAGGCTGACATTATCTTTCATTGGTTTTCTGATCAGCAACCCTCTTACCTTTCCACTCATCTGTCTGATATTATTGTTTTATCTGCATTAAATACGGATGTCTTTCTCAGAATCTCATGCCTTTGCTGCACTTAATTGTGTATTTTGTTGCTTATTGATGCTTCATATTAATTATTATTTTGTCACCATGCCCTGTCTGCTGCTTGTTTGCCTACAGTGGCCTGTCAGACCGGGACCTGACATCCAAGTCTGACCCATGCTGTGTGCTTTACCTGGCTGAGGGTGGCACTGGGGTGTTTCTGGAGGTGGGCCGCACAGAAGTGGTCAGGAACAGCCTGAGCCCTCAGTTTGCCACCAAGTTCCAGATCAACTACAAGTTTGAAGAAAAGCAGGTAGGTGAGACTTTATGCTAATGTTGAGGTCTTTGACCCTCGATTTATATTCAGATTGCAATGACCTCAATGATATTCTGTGAATTGTATATACACTTTATCAGTTTCCTTAGCTTTGATAGAAATGCCAGTTTTGCAACGAGTCTTCTGCCTTCTCCACTAAAGTTAAAGTGAGTGTGCCTACTTACATTGGTCATGTGGAGTTGTTGACACTAGTCTGTAGGACAGATTTTTATTAATTTAGCCATGTACTTAATTTCCCCAGATTCACTATAGTTGCTGAGATATTCCAAATTTCGCCAAGATTCATTCTGGCCAGAACAAAAATTATCAATATTCGCCAGAGAGGCTTTCGCTACTTAGAAGCATTGCCCTTAAAGGAGTGTGCCTCTTCTTTGAAATGTCAAAAATATATTTATTACGGTAAGAAGCCCAATGGTTTGATTATTGTTACGATAAAAATTCACGTCTGGAGCCCTTTAGTTGAATTTATTATATTCTCGTTTGCATTTTGCTGTTGTTTCAAAACTCATAAGATCGTCACTATAAAACGGTAGCGAAGATGTTACCATAATGGGCGCATTAAAGACGATAAACAAACCTTTATGAGCAAATGTTTATGGGTTTTGTTTACAGTTTTCAAAGGATCTGTTCGGCAGCTGTTATCAGTGCTCACGAGTTGTTTTTTCAGTGGCCAGAGCTAACAATATTATGCTAGCGTTGTAATTAAGAGCAATGCTTTCTAGTAGCGAAAGGCTCCTGGCGACCATCGATTAATTACAATACTCCAGCATGTGATTTGGCGACTGTTGAAATATCTCAGCAAACTAAAGTGAATCTGGGGAAATTGAAGCATATGGAGCTAAAATTCAGAAAAATCGTGTTCTAAACAGACTATGTCAAACCAACTTTCACAGACGAATGTTGAGTGGAGGCACACTCCCTTTTAACCGCGAGTTACTGGGGGAGGGCCTTATTATATACCCCCCCCCCTTCCGTTATTCTGCAATATCTCCTAAACAACGGTAGGTATCGTTGACCAAAACTTTTCCAGTAACCTTGTCCCAGATCAATTTTGACACATGCTGCCTTGATGGGAAAAAGACGAGGCTATGATAGGGTCAACCGGAAATTGGACGTCATATCACGTCATAGTTCTGCGTTTTGTTGAAAAATGAGGGTTTTGCGGGAAACGCTGCCAAAAGTACAGTTTTAAAGATAAACTCAATCGTCAAACACCAAACAACAGGCAATAAGTTGGGCTATCAGACAAATATCTCGGATTTAAAAAAAAAAAAAAAATGACAAATCCAAAAACATATCTTCATATCTTCTTAATCTTCATAATCTTCAGCTTCATAAATGACTGAGTGACAGCCTTTCAAAGACAAAATTAAGCCACCTTCACTGTATAACAATAAGCAAAAAAGTGCATTTCCGTTTTTTGTTTTTTCTTCAATTTGTATGAAAAAACATGTTCTAAGGTCATTTTGCGCGTTCTAATCGATAAACGAACCCATAAACATGTGTAACAACTCCTAATGACCGTAATCTTCAGTTTGACCTCGTGACCTCGGTTGACCTTGACCGGACCCAAGGTCAAAATTAGCTTATAATGGTAATTAGAAGTGTCAGATACACGATTCATACCGATTTACCAACTTATTATGCGTTTAAAATTGAATTTTTGAGCGACAATGCCGACCACCGGACTTTGATGGCACGGTCAAACATTTGTTATTTGACGGACCTGTGACGTCATCAGTGACCCTGAGGATAACAATATTAGGTTTCCCTCGACAAATTTGATAGGGGCTATCGAATGCCGTTCGAATTTTTAAGATCGGCCCAGTAGTTTCGGAGATCAGAGGGGGCTATAAATAGCCCCCCCCCAGTAACTCGCGTTATGAAATATACCCCAGTAACGCGCGGGTTAAGGGGGGCAGGGGGCAAACATTGCCCCCCCCCTGACGCTTATAGACGATAACTCACAAACCATTATAGATATCACCCTGAAACTTGCAGTACCTTCCTGCACACCAATTTTACATCGATTGAGAAAATTGTTAAGTGTTTCAAATTTTGGGGTTAGATATACAATGTTTTTTGACGTCATGTTTCGTGAATTTAGCGACAAAATCACTCAAGTTTTAAGTAGCTGCAAAATGGTTACATTTTATGATAAACTTAAACCCTAAAAAGCAAAAGATATCAAATTGCATGTAGTATAAAACTGCAATCTCAAAATTTTCAAAATTTTGACTTTTACCCAATTTATTTTTTACATTTTTTACCCATTTTTTCACATAAAAAAACGGAATATATGTGAAAGAGTGGTGTTCAAGCAGCATACCAACCAAATTTCAAAAGAATATCACCATTTTTGACTTAGTGATAGGTGATGGCCTTTCAAGCATAACAAACTATGCTCAAATTTAGTAATAAAATCACAAAATTTTGAAAGGCTGTGAAAAGGGAGAAATTAAAATATTAAATGGAATTGAACAAAATCAGACAGACATATAAATGTTTTAAAACAAAACACAAATCTCAAAATTTAGATATTATTTTTTCTGAACTTTTTCTCGATTTTTTCGATTTTTTTGTTGCGAAAAATATCAAAAACTATATATTTATGTTAAAGAAAAGTGTTACAACAATAAAGTTTCAAATAAAGAGCACCATTTTTACTAAGAAAGTCTAAGAATGGTAAATGATGGCATATTTTTTTAGAAATTGCTGTTTTTTTGGCTTATTTTGACAAGATAAAGACAAGTAAATGTCAGAAATTTTGCTGTAAACATAAAATCACTGCATGCGTCTTGAGAAGAATTTCAAGTGATGTACAAATTTTGCAGTTTTTGTCATATGCGTTCCTTATACTTTGCACGACAGAACACAACGTTGACATGTTGTCACAATAAAATTTTCCATACATTTGGCCTTTATTTCTTCAGTTGTGATCAGTCCTTAAGTCAACATTATAATTCTACTGGCAAAATTGTCCATTGATTCACTGTTTAAATTTCCTCTGTGATTTTAAGTTATTGTACTGCTGCTGTTTAAGGACAGTTGGGTAATTTCCATGAAAGGTACACTGGTACCTATTGCACATTTACTGCCACTGTGACGCGTGTGCTGTTCCTCAGCTGCTCAAGTTCGCCATCTACGACTGGGACGTGAACGTAGTGTCTGTGTCGAAGCAGGACTCGCTGGGGGAGCTGCAGTGCTCCGTCGGCGAGCTGGTGGCATCACTCGGCGGCAAGGTATGTATGACTTTGGCTGAGGTCCACACAACCGCGGGGATGATCACTTGAACTGGGTCATTACAAGACAACTGGTTGGCGGGTCGGTAGCCCGTGTCGTGCCGGTGGTGGGCCGCCTGAACGCTTCCCCACACCTCACTATGAGATTGGCCTCGGTGCAAGATGCAGACAAATCAATGTACCAGCGGAAAGGTCTCATAAGGACGAGACGATCTCACGCAAAATGACGTCTCCTGACTCGCTGACTGACGACACAACATCAGTGTCCCATTTGTTTCGGTCTAAATTGAAAATTCGGACAAAAAAGACCATAATAGTGGAAAGTGATGTACAAAACGGTACATTATTGATATGTTTTGAATATCAAAAGCAGTAGACTTCGCTTAAATCATGTAATTTTAGTCAGTATTTTTGTCAAAATCAATATCAATTCATCAAAGCATAAATTGGGTGTCTCTGCGCGTGCGCACGTGCTCACCCCTATTGTGTTATCAAGAACGGCTGAGCCGATGGTGTTTTAATTTTTTGCTTGGTTACTGGTTAGAGACGTCTCGGCTCTCAGCTGCCTCTTTCCTACAAGTCAGGGGTGAGGTGGCTCTGCGCGTTCGTACGTGCGCACCCTTTTTGCATCTCAGTAACTACTTACCCAATCGAGCTGAAATTCACCATACATTTCCTTCGCGCTCGCTCGTTAATCTTCAACTACGGCGCCTTACTGGTTATACCACACTGTAGTATATGTCAACAGCGTGACAGTGACACCTCCTGACTGTTACACTGTCCCCCCCCCCCTCCCAGTTCCAGCGGCGTCTGTCTGGCGGCCGTGGTCTCCTGCTCGTCTCTGCAGAGGAACTCTCCGGCTGCCGCCAACTGCTCACCCTCTCCCTCAGCGCGCGCAAGCTCGACAAGAAGGACACGTTCGGCAAGAGCGACCCGTTCCTGGAGCTGAGCCGACTGAACGCCGACGGCTCGGCTACGCTGGCGCACCGCACAGAGGTGGTGAAGAACAGCCTCTCTGCCGACTGGCGAACCCTGACGGTCCCTCTTGGCTCGCTGTGCGCCGGCGACTTGCGCCGACAGGTGCAGCTCCGCTGCCTCGACTGGGACGGGGATGGGAGTCATGACGAGATCGGCACGTGTGCAGTGCCCGTGGAGAAGCTGCTGGAGCCGGGATGTCAGCTGAAGCTGGTCAATGAGAAGAAGAAGGCGAAGAAGAAGAAGTATGTGGACTCGGGCACGCTGCTGGTCAACTCGGCACGGATCACGGAGCAGGTGAGAATAAGAAGAGGGTGAGGGTTAGTGAGCGCGGGTCAATGAGTCGATGTGGATCCGGTCTGGAGGACGTATTAGATAGGCTTGCTTTGACTTGTAGTGCTATGTGGATTACTATGTCATCAACCAGGGTTACCTCAAATCTGACAGTTTTGTTGTCAGTTTCTAGAGGTAAGTATAGAGGCTCCAACTTCTAAGATCATTTTCCTAGAATCGTAGAGGTATTCAGCAAAGAGAGGTTCTAGAGGTTTTTAGGAATGCCTTGAGATTTTGTAATCAGCTCTGTCTTGCAACGGTGACATCAACTAAGGTCTTGTGAGTTTGCTGTGTGTTAGCCTTTCTTGGATAATCCAGTTAATTGCATAGTTGATCAAATTGCTTTATCTGAAGTACCTACTGGTTTCCTGCTGTACTCGTACTCTGTGGCCTGATCAGACCTGCTGTACTCGTCTGTGGCCTGGTCGGACCTGCTGTACTCGTCTGTGGCCTGGTCAGACTGGCTGTACTCGTCTGTTGGTCTGGTCGGACTTGCCTGTATCTCGTCTGTGGGCTCTTGGTTCAGCTGCGTACTCGTCTCGTGCGCCTCGGTCAGACCTGTTCCTGTTACTCGTCTGTGGCCTGGTCCGACCTGCTGTACTCGTATGGTGGCCCTGGTCGAGACCTGACTGTTACTCCGTCCTGTGGTCTGGTCCGGACCTGCTGTACCTCCGTCTGTAGGCCGGTTGGTCAGACCTGGCTAGCTCGTCTTGTGGCCTGGTCGGACCTTGCTTCTTTGTCTGTGGCCTGGCGGACATGCTGTACCCTCCGTCTGTCGCCTGGTCAGACTGCTGTAACTCGTTGTGGCCTTGGTCGGACCTGCTGTACTCGTCTGTGGCCTGGTCGGACATGCTGTACTCGTCTGTCGCCTGGTCGGACCTGCTGTACTCGTCTGTGGCCTGGTCGGACATGCTGTACTCGTCTGTCGCCTGGTCAGACCTGCTGTACTCGTCTGTGGCCTGGTCAGACCTGCTCTGCCGTCGTAAGGAAGAAAGCCGTAGCTCGGTGTTTTTTACCCGAACAAAATTGTTCAGGAGAGGCAAAAGACTGTTTTTCAGGCCTGGCATGTGCCATGTTCATCTTATGTATATGATATTGATAATCCATCAGGTGGCGTCTTAAATGCGCTGCCATTCATTGGTGTGTTTTAAATTTAATGTTTTCCAGTGAAAAGTGATTGATTCTTCAAAAAAACTTTTTTCCTTGCGGAAAACTGCTTCAAAATTTGCTAAAACTGTCAGGAAAAAGGCATTACGTCAAGTAAAACGCCGTATCTGGGAGTTTTCATTCATTCTGCTGTCAGGAAAAAACCGCATCTCATCGCGCCCATTCATTTCGTGTAGGATATACAGGTCCTGGAGTCACACTGGAGTATGTTTGATGCATCGCACCCTTCCACAGGCATAATACAACATGCTGAAGTTGCATTACATTGCATCTGTATGCGTTCCTGGATGAACAGCACTCTGGTGGCCGGTCCCAGACGCTTTACCATAGGATCATAATGAACTACACTCACGGCAGCAGATTCATCACCGTCACTATCTTATGGAGACTTTTAATATTACATGAGCCAGAAGAAAAAAAAATGGATATCACATTCGGAGGTCCCAGACTCCAGCTGTAGGATCATGCCGTGGGCGTGGTGCAGAAGACGGTAAGCCGCCAGACTGCCTCTCGTTCAGCAGTTGGTCAGAAAATGGTACAGATCCTCGGACGCTCCGCAGTCACACTCCGGGCCAGTCTCGTCTTGCAATCCAAGTCCGATCTGTGCAGGTACAACTCTCAGCACGAGCAACGTGGCCCGTGCAGAGCTTGCGCCGGTCAGTGACTCACACCTTGCTAAGGCCAATCTTGCGCTAAGCTGTACTCGGCCTGGGTCCGTGACTCGTCTGGCGAAGCTGTCGCTTGTAACATTCCTTCCCATTAGCTGGGTGTCCGGGCCGCTTGTAGACCGGCCTTCTTTCCGTACACCACCTGGGTTGCCGCCAGCAGGGTGCGGTTAGGCGAGGGCGACGACGGGAAGTCTCGATTCGCCTCATCCCTTTCGCAGCAAGTTTTATGATCTTTTTACCGCTGCTTCCGTTGACGACCTTTTTGGGAGGGTGAGGAGATGTCTCCCGGAAGCCTGCTCTCGCAGCAGTGTGCACATAGCAGCTTGTCAAAGAGCTGTCAATAAGAGCCCCTTCACACGTGGACGATGTCTCCCCCAGCAGGGGAGCGAAGTGTTTCCAATATCACCCTTTCGCTCCTCACGAAGCTTTCCCGGTTATCCGGTCCAGTGTCTCATCAGAGTCCTCCACTGTCCTCCTCTGGTTGCGGCCGGTTCTTAAGTGAATGGCTGCCGACCAAGCTGTTGTTATATGAAATGTTCGTCTCGGCGTTCCTACAGACGCGGTGCTTTGTGGCGATGAGCTTTCGGCGGGTAGCGATCAGTGGAGGCTAGTCTTAATCTCATTCTGGCCACAGCTTCGGTTATTCCGCAGCCGACCTCGGGAGCGGTTTCTTCGGCCGCAGGAGGTTACATGCGTGTTTCTCTATCGCAACTGCTGCTAACGGTTTTCTTCTGTTGGCAAAGTGTCCAAGGCCAGCTTCAGTGCAGGCACCCCAGTGTCCCAAGATTCCATTTTGGCTTGGGTGTCAGAGTGGAAAACTCGAGCCCTAAAAGACCATGAGAGTGAAAAATGTCGAAAATAGTACGATATTGATAACCGTTTTTAATATATGAAAAGCAGTGGTTTCATTGAAATAATGTATTTTTAGTCAATATTTATTTATATGGGAATCAATATTACGATTCATATTTGGGAGTGACAACTCAATTCCTAAAATGGAGAATGAGAGTGGAAAATTAATTCACAGTTGGTGTCCATCTTCTCACCCAAATCGACAACATTTTGGGACCACTGAGGCAACCAGTGACGATGTGGCAGTTTCAAGTTGATGAAACAATCTCTTAGCCGTTTGCACGCATGGCCCATGGTTTGGCTCCGTGTATCCAGGCGCAGATGTGCAGTTAGCGCAAGGTTCACGAGAACGGTTGAAAGTTCCGACGTTCGCGCACCCAAAGTCGTGTCATTCGTGCTCGGAGGACATTGTTCCGCAAGCCCATGTGCCCATCAACTTGTTTGATGCGTTGGTTGAGGGCAAGGCCGCAGTCCAGCAATATAGAGCGATCTCAACATATTCTTTAGCATTAACCACGACCTGACAACCGAATAAAAAATATAACATGTACAATAATTTGTACATGGTTGCACGACACTTTTTCCTATTGAAGGTGAAGGCTGGCATCTCCTGGCTTCGGTTGAATCCAGTGTAAATATGGTGCTTCTCCAGATAACTGGTCATTTTCCACTGGGTGGGGCACTTATGCACTTATGTTCACTGCAATAATGTTTATTGCAACTTATTTCCCCTGTTCCTGACACGTCTGGTGGTGCACTAGAGCGCCTCATCGTCCACGATGTGATATTTTGTATTCGGTTGTCAGGTCGTGGTTAATGCTAAAGAATATGTTGAGAAACTTGAGAAGTGTCATGGTAAGTCACAGTCCCCTACGTTTTACCGTCGATTCTGTAAGCTCTATCTGATTAATGCTAATTAAATGGTGCCTCAGTTCAGGAATAAAGTGCCTCGGTTAAATGCCTCAGCCGTAAGATACGGCTTTTTGTGACGTGAATACCCCTCTGCGGGAGAAGTGCCCGCCAGCAAAAAGCCGTAAGTCGGATGTTTTGGCGAGTTACGGCTTTATTCCTGACGGACAACAGCGCTTGCGGCATTCTTCTCTGACAGAAATGGTATCCAAAATAAGCTAAAGGGCTTTTTTACAAAACAAATTTGGAATATATACTGAATTTTGAGTGTATTCACAAATATATGATTGGCTCCATTAGACGGCCCCCGGGGGGGGTCTGACGAAGAGCTTTTCAATGATACCCAAAAAGTAAAAAATGCAAAAAATTCGAGGTACGGCTTTCCTTCCCTTACGACGGCATGCTGACTCGTCTGTGGCCTGGTCAGACCTGCTGTACTCGTCTGTGGCCTGGTCAGACCTGCTGTACTCGTCTGAGGCCTGGTCAGACCTGCTGTACTCGTCTGTGGCCTGATGAGGCCTGCTGTACTCGTCTGTGGCCTGGTCAGACCTGCTGTACTCGTCTGTGGCCTGGTCAGACCTGCTGTACTCGTCTGTGGCCTGATGAGACCGGACGCATCGTCTGACAGTCCCTCGGTCTCTGTTCCATCCAGGCCACGTTCCTGGACTACATCCAGTCGGGCACACAGCTGCACTTTACGCTGGCGGTGGACTTCACCGCGTCCAATGGCCCCCCGACCGACCCTCGCTCGCTTCACTACCGGGACCCGAGCGGCGCCGACAACCAGTACATGACTGCCATCAGAGGCGTGGGCAGTATCATACAGGACTACGACACCGGTGAGACAACCAGTAACATGACTGTCATCAGAGGGTGGGCAGTATCATACAGGACTACGACACCGGTGAGAACCAATCAGTCATAACTGTCATCAAGAGCCGTGGGGCAGTATCATACAGGACTAACGACCACCCGGTGAGACACCAAAGTGCATGCTGCCATCAGGGGCGTGGGCAGTATCTATACAGGACTAACGACCGGTGAGACAACCAGTAACATGACTGCCATCAGAGCCGTGGGCAGTATCATAACAGGACTACGACACGTTGTGAGACAATCAGTACAATAACTGTCCATCCCGAAGCCGTGGGCGTATCATACAGGAAACTACGACACCGGTGAGACAACCAGTACATGACTGCCAGTCAGAGCCGTGGGCAGTATCATACAGGACTACTACCCGGTGAGACACCAGTACTTGAACTTGGCCATCAGAGCCGTGGGCAGTATCATACCAGGACTACGCAACCGATGAGACAACCAGTGCATGCTGCATCCAGGGCGTGGGAGTTCATACAGGTACGACACCGGTGTGAGACAACCAGTACATGACTGCCATCAGAAGCCGTGGGCAGTATCATACAGGAACTACGACACCGGTGAGACCCAATCAGTACACTTACACTGTCATCAAGAGCCCGTGGGCAAGTATCAGTAACAGGCAACTCGACAGCCTGGTGAGATGCAACCAGTACAATGACTGCCATCGAGAGGCGTGGGGCAGTAATCAATAGCAGAGACTACGAACACCGGTAGACAACCAGTACGATGACTGCATCACAGAGCCGTGGGCAGTATCATACAGGACTACGACACCGGTGAGACAACCAGTACATGACTGCCATCAGAGACGTGGGCAGTATCATACACGACTACGACACCGGTGAGACAACCGGTGTATGACTATTGACTAAGTTCAAATGCGTGAGCAGTATCATATAGAACTACTACACATTAATCGTGGTTTTGTGTGAACAGGCCCAAGTGACCTGTGACCTGTAAGTACCGAAGTTGGGAACCGTTGTTCAGTGGTTGACGCTCCCGCTGTTCCCCCTGTCTCGCCAGATAAGCAGTTTCCCTGTCTGGGATTCGGCGCCAGAGTACCCCCGGACGGACGGGTGTCTCACGAGTTCTTCCTGAACGGACACCCGAGCAGCCCGTACTGCCAGGGAGTGGACGGCATTCTGCAGGCCTACTACAACTCCCTCAACACGGGTTAGTCATAAGGTCAGGTCACCTGGCCAGGTCATGTGACCCCACCTCCAACAAAGTTTGCGCCTTGCGGTCCTACCAAAGCCACATTTTCAGCTGATCGTTTTCGTACTTACAGGATTTTATGAGAGCATTACTGCCAACAGTTCGTTTATCTCGTATTTGATATATCGGCGACCTAAGGTCAGGTCAATCTCTTGAACTCTTCATTATAAGCCAATGGGGAAATATTCAAATGTTTTTCATTCTGATGATACGCGTGATATCAGCCTAATTGCATCTGTATCATGTTATCATAGGCCATTCTTGAAGACCAATGTGCAGTATTTGTTCTGGTATCCCTACAGGGTCAGCCGAGGTCATCCGAGGTCACCAACACCTTGTTGTCAATAACTCTCGATACAATCAAGATAGATAGGTTACAACGACACCAATGTGTGTGTCTCTTCGAGACGCGTCTCCCAATGTGCAACTTGACCTTAGCCTTTTTGACTTTCGATGACCTCTGGAGCCCTAACTATTGACAGGAGTTTAAGTTCAAGGACATGTTGGCGATTGCAAATTGAAATAGCCTTCGATTGTTTGTTTTTCGTTTCTCCTAGCTATCACAGTTTTTGAGATAATTGGGTGTATCTGGAGCTGAGTCCTAAGTCTGGAAAATCTGGCCTTTGATGACCTCTGGTGACTCTAATATCGGCCTGAGAAAATTTGACACTGAAATAGTTCCCAAATCCCTTTTGACGAGCTATCGAACGGTGTTTTTGGTTTATGTCTAGGTTCGATAGCAGCCGAGTTAGAAGGGGGCATCGAAACGCCCCCCCCCCTTCCTCCCCCGGCCCGAGGAATGTGGCGCCGAGCACTGGCCCGGCGCGGGTTAAACTGCTGCCCCGTCGCTCAGCTGTGACGGTCACACTACAGCTGGCTGGCGTGTCGCTAGTACGGCCCCACGTGTTTCGTTACAGTGCAGCTGTACGGCCCCACGTGTTTCGTTACAGTGCAGCTGTACGGCCCCACGTGTTGTCGTTACAGTGCAGCTGTACGGCCCCACGTGTTTCGTTACAGTGCAGCTGTACGGCCCCACGTGTGTCGTAATACCCACGTGTTTCGTTACAGTGCAGCTGTACGGCCCCACGTATTTCGCGCCTGTGATCCGACACGTAGCGAAGATCGCCGCTGCCTCGCCGCTCGGCCGCGACTACTTCGTCCTGCTCATCATCACGGACGGCATCATCACAGGTCGGTAGCGCCCTACCTGGTTTGTTTATTGTCTTGGGTGTGTCCCCTTTTATCAGCTATGCTTGGCCTTGGTGCTGGTGCTATTTTCCGACAGCATGTACTCAGTAATCACCTATCGTCACTTGGCAGAGTAACTAGATATTGTGGCGCTTCGGGTCGGTTTATCCTATTTCACACGTTTCTTTACACCAATATCTGCTGTTTCGGCTACATATCGCTTGCACTGCGTCAGATTAGCAGCGTCTTTCCCCTGCCGTGTCTTTTCAGACCGGGCGGACACAGTGGCCGCCCTGGTGGACGCCTCTGCGCTGCCCCTCTCAGTCATCATCGTGGGCGTGGGCAGTGAGGACTTCTCCGCCATGGAGTACCTGGACGGTGACGGTGGGAGACTGAGGGACAATGCCGGACGCGCCGCCGCCAGGGACATCGTCCAGTTCGTCGGTGAGTGATGTGGACAGGACGATGAGGGAGGGGAGGACACTGGGCAGTGAGGCATAGACATCTTGTAGTCGGTGGGTTCAGTGAGGACGGTGTTATGGTAGGAGCCCGACAGTGTGAACCATCATCAAGTGTTCGCATCCAATGTCGCTTAATGCTGTGTTTTCCACGGTGAGCCATTGGTATGGCTGTCTACATGTCTTTCCTTTTTAAGTTTGTTATGGCGTTTTGGTCAGTTAGACTTTTTCATTGTCGTTGGAGGTTGACTGCCAACTAAAAAAGACGCATGTTCTAGTTGCGGGTATGTCGTGTCTGATCTGTCTTTGTGGGACGCACGGACTACAGAGCTGTTGCCGACTTGCTGGGTCCCCAGCTGTGACCTGTGTGTGTCTGTCTGTGTGATTTCAGAGCTGTTCGCCTTTACTGGGTCGCCCCCCACCACGGACTCGTCCCGCCACACAGGCCGCGTCTAGGCGCGTCCGTGCTGGCCGAGCTTCCACGGCAGCTGGTGGAGTTTCATGCAGAGCCACGGCATCTCACCGGCCCGCCCCGCCCCCGCCCAGGCCGGTCAACTAGGACACCCCCCCCGCACCGGCCGCCCCCGCCCAGCTGACGTCAAACGAGGACAGCACCGGCTGCCCTCCGCCAGCTGGTCAACTGAGGGGACAGCACCGGCCGCCCCGCCCAGCGGTCAACTGAGGACAGCACGGCCGCCCCTGCCCAACTGGTCAACTGAGGACAGCACCGGCCGCCCTCCGCCCAGCTGGTCAACTGAGGACAGCACCGGCCGCCCCGCCCAGCCCGCCAACAGATCAGTATTGGTAGGTGGGAGGACCAGCGTGGTATGTCTGCCAGGTAACCCGTAACCGGAGCAACAACGATTCAAATATGTACAGGCTTGAGCCAATCTTGAGCCTGCCGCTTGCCTATGAGGCATATATTACAACTAGTAAGACGCTGTAGTTGGCGATGAACGAGCGAGCGCTAAGGAAATGTATGGGAGTTTCAACTTGATCGGGCAAGTAGTTTCTGAGATACATAAAAGGGTGGGCACGTGCAGAGGCAGCCACCTTTGACTTGTGGAAAGGTTTGGGCTGAGTGTTCCCTAGCCACACACTAAGTTTGAACACAATCGACTCAGCCGCTCCTGAGATATAGAATAGTGGTGTGCGCGTGTAAAGCCATCCCACCCCTGACTTGTGGAAAGGCGACGGCTGAGAGGGTCTCTAACCACGCACCAAATTCGAACACAATCGGTTCAGCCGTTCTTAAGATATAGAGTAGGGGTGTGCCGTGCGCACGTGCAGTCACCCCACTCCTGAGTTGTGTGAAAGTGGCGGCGCTCGTTCATAATTGGCCTCTGGCCTACCTGTCGTAAAGGAACAACTCGATATTTAACCCATGCTGCCATGTTTTAGGTTTAGTGTTTGGACGTTTTTGTCGGTTTCAGGTATTCCGTGCGTAACAACTTGCCGTGTAAATGCCAGTATTGTTGATGAGTTATGGTACGTTTGGTGATTTTCGAGAAGGGAACGTCTCGAAAATCACCAAACGTAGGGAACGTCTGGTCTCCCACTCACGACCTGGTGATTCTCGAGAAGGGTCTCAATCTCTCTGGTCTCCCTTGACTATTGTGTGATACGGGAAGAGATAACGCACATTAGCCAATGTGTGCCTATAAGACTACAAACGTGTGGTCAGTTTGAACATGTGCCACCATAGATGGTCATTTGGCTGCGTTTATATTCTTATTTTTTTGCAAATGAGCAATGCTTGGTTTGGAAAAAAAAAAAATTACAAACGAAATCCAAATCGAGCATATATAGTACTAGTTAATATGTTTACACTTATCTGACTGGGATACGTATTAGGTTGTACTTGTGCTGCGAATTACTGCCTTTTTTGGTGTACAACTTGACTACATTATTATATGTCCTTTATCAACAGTCAGTACTCAGTACAATTACGATATTGCATCGTCATCGAACTGCCGAAAATGTGCGATGATTTACACCACGTGACCATAGTGATCAGTCTGCACCTGGTTCATGACATGGTAGTTAAGATATTTACGACATTGATTTAGGTGATTAAGGACCAATGTGATGCATGTGATGTGCAATGAGGCATATAGTCAAATCGACTGTGTTGGTGGGATATGGACGTGTACCGGAAAATTTATGCTAGTCTTACTGCTACACCTTTCATTGAGGCTGTAAGACGAAATGGCTCGATGTTTGCTTAGATCTGCTCCTTAGTTTGTTATCATAGACGATGATCTGTCATTCCACAGCCAAAGGACGCATAGCTATTTACGAACAGAACTCTCAGTCCGATCATGGTTCTTGTGCTGTATATTGTATTGTGTCGTTGTTTGTGGTTGTTGGTATTTTAGCGTTTATTCGATTGGTCGCTTGGCCTATATTTGTGTCTGTACTCACATCGTATCAGTGATGCTGTTTGGTGGATCTCTACTTTTGTTTATCTGAGTCGGAAACAAATACGAAAATGGCATGCCAATAAACCAAACATTCGAGCTTAATCGTGGCGCCCAAATGTGAACAAGGATACAAATGGCCGACTGTCTTCCTATTGATGCTTGATTTGTATGTATACCCGTCTAAAATATACACACATTCAAAGGCAGTCTCTTATTTTGAACGTGCACCAGTGTTCACCAAGTGAGCACCTCTCTCATCTGAATGCGACACCTTCCTACAGCTGACAGAACGCAGTGACGTGTTTATTATATTGAGCATATGAGCCCGACGCGGCTAACTCAAACATTTAAAGTAGGGGAGAGTGCCCACAGCGAACATAGTGCCTACTGTGAACAGGTGCCCCTCCAGCCTATATTAGTAATGTGATAATTTAATCGATGTCAGTGGTAGTAGCTGACCCTAAGCGATGATGTTTAAAGTTGTGAACAGCAATGGCTGCTCTTATTTGATTCTGTCAGGATACGAAAAGTTAAATTTTGTATTTGCCGTTTAATTTTTTATTAACGTTTTTTGCTTTCCAGAAACGTTATATTTTTATATTTAGTGAAATTAACTTTACTGACACCTTTTGCGATGTCCATTGAATGATGTAGATGTCATAGTTTGCAACAAAACTTAACTTAGCTTAAGATGTACGGAATTCAGATAGGCCCTTGGCCTTTAGTATCCGTTCCAGTCGAGCATCCTGGGTAGTCTTTCTAACCGTCTGCGTGAGGGATTGTGTGCATGATGCGCGCCCAATGTGCATCAAGACGGTTCTTAAACTGGTTCATTGTGTCCGAGGTGACAACTGCTGATGGTAGGCTGTTCCAATCGTTCACAACTCTGACCGAGAAGGCGTTGCATCGGATACGGGAGACTGCTCGCGGCTTGACCAGCCGCCACGGGTGTCCCTGGCGACTGATGTGTCGAAGAAGACTTCCGGATCTAGGTCGAGACCACCATGGAACAGCTGATAAGTCATGATCATGTCTCCCCGACGACGCCGGTAATACAGCGATGGTAACCCCAGCGCTCGAAGACGCAGGGGGTAGGGCAGGTGACGCACTTCTGGTACCATCTTCGTCGCTCGCCGCTGAACCCGCTCAACGAGCTGCTGGTCGGCCCGGTTGAACGGTCCCCAAACGATATTACCATATTCCAGATGGGCCGGATCAGTGCCTTGAAGAGCATGGGCAGGGTTAACTTGTCAAACAGTTGGAACGACCTGCGCATCACTGCCATCACCTGCGATGCCTTACTGACCGCGGCCGCGGCTTGCCTCCTGAACTTGAGGTCCTTATCTATATATACACCGAGGTCCTTCTCAACCGCTGTCTCTTCTAGGGACGTTCCTCTCAACGAGTAGAGGTGGTGGCGGTTCCGCCGACCAATGTGCAAGACTTTGCACTTGGCGGCGTTGAACGTCAGTTGCCACTCGTCAGCCCAGCGAACAGCCGCGTCCAGGTCCTCCTGTAGAGTGAGTGGGTCGGATGGGAATGGAAGAGATCTGTACAGCTTGCTGTCGTCCGCGAAGATCTTGATCCCACAGTTCAGGGTGTCCGGCAGGTCATTGACATACAGGAGGAACAGCAACGGAGCTAGGACCGAGCCTTGAGGGACTCCACTGGGTACAGGTGCCCATCCCGACCGACTACTGCCAACGATAACCCGCTGTTGCCGCTCCAACAGGAATGCCTCGATCCACCGCAAGATTCTCCCGCCAATACCGTGCGCTTCTACCTTTCGAAGTAA